>CM036586.1:218255462-218408531 GCA_020745705.1 Hemiprocne comata
TGCGCGGGGCCGGGCCCCGTTATCTACCCCGGCCAGCGGGGACACGGCCTGGGGCACCGGACCCCCGGGGGGCTCTGGGGGATTAGGTAGTGGCGCCCGCCGCGGTCCCAACCTCTGCCAGGCCCGGGGACCGGACCCCCGGGGAAGCCCCGGCTGGAGTGCCTGGATTGAGCCCCGGACTCGAACCGGGCCCCGGAACCTGCTCGCTCCCAGGTTCAGACCCCCCGGGCTCCGCTGCCCCCAGGTCGCCGGGATCGGAACCTCCCGCCGACCGCTCAGGCCCTCGGCGGTCGCCCCGGGCCCGGCCCCGCTGCCCCCTACCCTCCAGGTCTGGACCTTCCCCCGTCCTTCCCCCCCGGGGCCACCGCCGCCCCCAAGTCCCGGACCCTGTCCCGGACCCCCCGTCGGGTCCCGCTCCCCTCATCCCGAACCTCGCACCCGCTTCCCCGTCCGCCTCGGGCTCCAGCACCCCCCGCCCCAGCCTGGATCCGGATTCTGCTTCTTCCCCCCCCCGCCTCAGTGTCCCGGTCCCGGTCCCAGACCCCCCCCCCCTTTTTCCAAGCCCGGACCTTGCTCCCCGGACCCCCGCCCCCCCCGGGCCCGGATTTGCACCCGGATCCTGCCCTTTCCCCCCACCCCGGACCTCCCCGGACCCCCCGGGCCCCGCCTGCCCATCCAGACACACACACACACACCCCCCCCCGGGCCGCACCTGCCTCGCCCGGCCCCCCCGGGCCCCCCCGCCGCTCGGGGTACCCGCTCGCCTCGGCTCGGGACACGCCGGAATCTGCGTCACGGCACCGGCAGATGCGCCGGATGTGGCGTCATCGGCGAGCGCCGGGCGGAAGCGCCGGGTCCCCGCGGGATGGACCCGGTGGCCGAGCACCAGCAGCAGCTCCGCAGCGTGAGAGCGGCCGGGGGGCCCGGGGTCGGGCCGGCTGGGCTGGGCTGAGGCGGAGATGGGGGCTCGGGGTGTTCCGGGTGTTGGGGGGTCTCCAACGGAGCCCCTGGGGTCCGGGCTGGCGGCGGGTCCCTGTTGTTGGGGGCGTTCCATGACTCTCTCGGGCCGAGGTGGCGGGGGGGTCCCCGGGGGGGTCCCTGGGGAGTGTCGGGAGTTTCCTGGAAGGTCCCTAAGAGGTCCCAGGCTTTGGGGTCCCTGTGTCGGGGTTCAGTCGGGGGACCTTGGGGGGTCCCGGGCGCTGGGGTTTGGGCTGGCGGGGATCCCCGGGGGTCGGGCACGGGGTGACCCTCTGCTCCAGCTGCGGGATTTCCTTCTGGTTTACAACCGGATGACCGAGCTCTGCTTCCGGCACTGCGTCTGCAACCTCAACTACCGCCTGCTCACCGGGCACGAGGTGGGGCCCGACCCGGGCTTGGGCGACCCCCGGAGGGGCAGAGGGACCCCCAGTCTGTGGGCCTGGTGTAGGGGTGGTGGGACACCCGGTCTGCGGGGCTGGGGGGGGGGTGCTGGGACCCTTCTCCAACTGGAGGGCGGTGGGACCCCGGTCTGTGGAACCCCTGGTCTGTGGGGCTGTAGGGGTGGTGGGACCCCTGCTGTGTGGAGCTGGGGGGTGGTGGGACCCCCGGAGGGCGGTGGGATCCTGGTCTGTGGTTCCTGAGGGCAGTGGGACCCCTGGTGTGGGGGGCTGGAGGGTGCTGGGACCCCTGGAAGGTGAGGCCAGGGGGTGCTGGGATCCCTGGAGCACGATGGCACCCCCAGTGTCTGGGGCTGGGGCGCAGGAGGACCCCCTGGGGGTGATGTGACCCCCGCGGTGGGTGACCCCAGGAGCTCTGCCTGGAGCGCTGTGCCGGGAAGCTGGTCCACGCCAACCACCGCCTGGTCAGCGCCTACGTGGGGCAGCTCCCCGCCCTGCTGCAGCGCCGCGCCCAGCCCGAGACCCCCGGCACGGCCCCGGGGGGGCTGGGGGGCCACCAGGGGCCCACAGCCTCCCCCGACCCACCGGCTGCTCCAGCGGGGACTCCCGGCATGTAGCCGGGCCCAGCCGGGGCCACGCGGATCCCGGAGGAACCTGCCCGGAGCCTCCGGCAGCAGCCGGGGCTGATCTGAGCCCGGGGGGTCTGGACACCCCCAGTGTCCCCCCCTGTCCCTGCCCTGGGGTGCAGGTGGTGCCAGGGAACATGCCTGGGTGCTAACGAACCATCACCTTGTTAACAACTGCCTGGCTGGCCTGGCCCTGCATCCCCCTCTGTCCCCCCCAGGGGACCCTGCTGACACATGGGGACCCGTCCCCAGCCCCCCCCCGTCACCCGGGGTTGGCTCATCCCGGCTCTTCCCACGGTGATGCCGGTGACTGGATCCTGATCCTGCGGGAGGGGAAGGGGCTGGGATGGGTGGGGGTGAGCAGGGTGGGAGCAGGGAATAAAGGGGGAACCAGCGGGTCTGGTGTGGCTGTTGTCCCTGGGGAAGGGAAGGCTGTCAGACCCAGCTTGGCCCAGATGGTCCCTGAGGTTCCTCCACGCTGGTCTTCTCCGAGTCTGTGGGAAAGAGGAGTTGGAGCCACTGCTGAGGACTCTGATAAGTTCATCCATGGGGAAGTTAGTCACGTTTTCCATGAGAGAACACCTGCCTGGGCTGCTGGGTGGGATGAGGACTGGGACCCTTCTCCAGCTCTGGTCCTTGTCCCTGACATCCAGCTGCCCACCTCATATCCCATCTGATCCAGAGCAACCACTGAGGAGCCCACCCTGCTGCTCCTGCCGGGGAAGGTGCCCCTGGTGGCAGCAGGACCCCCTGGCACACGGAGTCAGGATGGTCAGGAGCTGTGGAGCTGGTGCTGAGGGACACGGGGTGAGGGGACCAGTGGGACCTGATGAGCCTCAAGGTCTTTTCCACTCAAGGGATCCTGATCCCAGGAATGCTCCCAGGGCTGAGGCTGCACCGCAGGTCCTGGGGAGGGGCTGGAAGCACCACAGCTGCTGCAGCAGGAACGTGGGGGGTGGGCACCCAACCATGACACCCATGCACCCCCGGGACCTACTGCCCCTGTACCAGCCCCAGCCACTTCCCACCTGCTTCCAAACTGCTTCCCGGGCACTTCCTGCTGCGCCAGCGGAGCCACAGGGAGGGGAAACGTGTCTGCCCACAGCCCTGGCCCCCCCCCTCCGGGCACAGCAGCGGGGCCACATCCCCCCAGGGTGCTCTGTGGCACCTGGGGGGCCACCAGGCTGTGACACTGCCCTGCCAGGGCCTCCTCAGGGGCACCAGGAGCCCACATTCCCATCTCCAGCCCGGGACAAGGAGCCTGGAGCCCCCAGGCCGTGGGGCTGCAGGCCGAGGACACGCGGGGCCACAGGAAGGGGTCGGGGATGGGGGGGGGGGGTCGCAGGTACAGAAATAAATCGATATATTCGTGTGTACAAAACATGCTGCCCCCGCAGCGCCGGGCCCGGCCCGCGGGGACGTCCCCGTTATAAATAAGGCCCCGAGCTGCCCCCCCTATGTACAGCCCGCGGGGCCGCGCCTGCTCCGGGGCCCGCCCCGCCGAGCCCTGCGCCCCCCCGCGGGACCCCCCCCCCCCAGCCCGGACTGGCCAGGCTCACTTCAGGTCCACGTCGAAGTCCAGCACCAGCAGCTTGGTCTCCTCGGTGCCGTTGCGGCTGCCCACGGCACAGACCAGTTTGGTGTTGGAGGCGCGGATGCGCCACACGACCCCCCCGCTGCCCCCGCTCTCCAGGGCCACCAGGTTCCTCACGAACTCGCCCGTCTTCAGGTCCCAGAGCTTGACGGTGCCGTCGTCAGAGCTGGTCACCACGAACTTGGAGCTGAACTGCAGGCAGGTCACGGCGCTCTGGTGCTTGCTGGGCCCTGGAAGGAGAGCAGGGAGGTCAGTGAATCCCAGACGCCCAGACTGGTTTGGGTGGGAGGGACCTCAAAGCTCATCCAGTGCCACCCCTGCCATGGGCAGGGACACCTCCCGCCAGCCCAGGCTGCTCCAAGCCCCATCCAACCTGCCCTTCAACACTGCCAGGGATGGGGCAGCCACAGCTTCTCTGGCCAACCTGGGCCAGGCTCTCCCCACCCTCCCAGCACACAAGTTCTCCCTCCCATCTCATCTCCAGCTCCCCTCTTCCAGCTGGAAACCCTTCCCCCTGGGCCCAGCCCTCCCTGCCCTTGGCCAAAGCCCCTCCCCAGCTTTCCTGGAGCCCCTTCAGGCACTGCAAGGTGCTCCAAGCTCTCCCTGGAGCCTTCTCTTCTCCACGCTCAACACCCCCAACTCTCCCAGCCTGTCTCCAGAGCAGAGCTGCTCCAGCCCTCCCATCATCTTTGTGGCCTCCTCTGGACTCTCTCCAACAGCTCCGTGTCCTTCTTGTGTTGGGGACCCCAGAGGTGGCCCCAGCCCTGCAGGGGGGTCTCAGCAGAGCAGAGCAGAGGGGGACAATCCCTCCTTGGCCCTGCTGGTCACGCTGTCAGCCCTCCTGTGCTCCCACCTCGAGCCCCAGGCTCTCCAGGAGCAACATCTGCCCTGTCCCAGTACATCTGGCAGCCAGCAGCACCAGGACCCCTGTCCAGCCCCCTGGGAGTGAAGGGAGCTGCTTCCCCCACACCCACCCTGCAGTGTCTGCAGGCACTGGCCCGTCTTGATGTCCCAGATCTTGACAGTGGAGTCGGCGTTGCCGGAGACCAGGATGTTGTCCCGCAGCTCCATCCCGCTGGTCAGTGACTGGTGCCCCATCAGGGTGTGGAGGCAGTTCCCACTCTCCACGTCCCAGACACGGATTGAGGTGTCCAGGGAGCCACTGACAATGTGTGTCCCATCAAACTGCCCGGAGGGAAGCACAGAATCCCTCTGGTTGGAAAAGACCCTTCAGATCATCCAGTCCCACTGTTCTCCCCCAGCCCTGCCAAGGCCACCACTGACCCATGTCCCTCAGCACCACATCTCCAGGGCTTGGAAACCCCTCCAGGGATGGGGACTCCACCCCTGCCCTGGGCAGCCTGGGCCAGGGCCTGAAAACCCTTGCCAGGCAGAAATTGTTCCCAAGATCCAATCTCAACCTCCCCTGGCACAACTTGAGTCTCAGCTCAGCATGGGGGCAGAGCTGAGGGGCAGGGACATCCTTGGGTCACCCTCTGGTCACGACACGGACGTTTGACAGCGACGTCCCTCAGGACATGGGTGGGCTGGGACAACTCTCCACCGGGACACTGGCAGGGAGATGTCCCAGTGGAGAGTTGTCAGCGGAGAGTCGTCCCTTCCCTGTGGGTGGGGGGCAGCAGGGGGGGCCGGGGGGGGTCTGACCTGCAGGGAGTAGACGCGGTTGGTGTGCCCCTGCAGCGTGTGGGTGCAGCTCTCACTCTCGGGGTCCCACACCTTGACGGTGTAGTCGTAGGCGCCGCTGACCACGCGGTGCCCGTCGTACTGCACGCAGCGCACGGCCGCCACGTGCCCCATCAGCACGTGCAGACACTGCCCCGACTCGATGTCCCACAGGCGCAGCGTGGCGTCCCGAGAGCCGCTCACCACCCTGCGGGGACACGGGCTGCTCAGGGCTCGCTTGGCCTGCCCCCATCTCACAGGATACACCGAGCAGTGGGGTGGGAAGGGACCTCTGGAGATCACCCAGTCCAACCCCTGCCAGAGCAGGGTCACCTCCAGCAGATCCCACAGGAACACGGCCAGAGGGTTGGGGATGTCTCCAGAGAAGGAGACTCCACAGCCTCTCTGGGCAGCCTGTCCCAGGGCTCTGCCACCCTCACAGGCAAGAGGTTCCTCCTCATGTGCAGCTTGACCCTCCTGTGCTCCAGCTTGTGCCCATGGCCCCTTGTCCTGTGCCTGGGCACTGCTGAGAAGAGCCTGGTCCCACCCTCCTGACACCCCCTGGAGATACTGAGCAGCCTTGAGGAGACCCCCCCTCAGTCTCCTCCTCTCCAGCTGCACAGCCCCAGGTCCCTCAGCCTTTCCTCACCAGACAGATGATCCAGTCTCTTAATAATCCTCGTAGCCATCCCTTGGACTCTCTCTAGTCTCTTCCAGTCCCTCTGGAACTGGAGAGTCCAAAACTGGACCCAGTTCTCCAGTTGTGGTGTCACCAAGGCAGAGCAGAGGGGGAGAACCTCCCTGACCCGCTGGACACACTCTTCTTGACACCCCCCAGGACATCTCTGGCCATGTCTGCTTTTGTCTTTCTGTTCCACCCTCCCCTCTGCTCCTGGTAGCTGAAGAGCTGAGCCAGAAGTTCAGAGTAGGCCAAGGTGACCACTCCCTCCGTGGGTTCTTGTGTTCAGTCATTTCCTTCCAGGATATGAAATATTGGTATTAAAAAATCACTCTGGTCTGTAAAGTGCTGAGCAGGTGTCACCTACTCCCTGCAGAGGTGGGACTTCACAAGATGGAACCGTTCCTAAGAAGGCCCAGGGCAGAGGCACTAAAATCCAGGGAGGATTCTGCCTTTGTGCCAGCGAGTGGAACATCTTGGTTTTGTAACCAAACTCCACACAAAGCTGCTCGGGCCCCAGGCTGGAGGCTCCTGGATCGCAGCCCCCCGGGACAGCCCCCAAGAGCCTGTCCTGCCCCCTCCCCGGGACGCCCCCGGCCCCACCCCCGTACCGGTTGCCGTGCAGGTGCATGCAGCGCACGGTGGAGGTGTGGCCGTACAGCGTGTGGACGCACTCGCCCGTGTCCGCGTTCCACACCTTGAGGGTCCGGTCGGTGGAGCCGCTGATGACCACGCTGTCCCTCATCTGGGAGGACCACACGCCCCCCGTGTGGCCAACCAGCGTCTGCACACACTGCGGGGCAGGGACCGGGTGGGTGGGACGGACCTCAAAGCCCACCCAGTCCCACCCCTGCATGGGCAGGGACACCTCCCACCAGCCCAGGCTGCTCCAAGCCCCATCCAACCTGCCCTTCAACACTGCCAGGGATGGGGCAGCCACAGCTTCTCTGGGACAGGCTGAGGACAGGACATCCCCGGGTTCTCCAGGTCGGGGATCAGCTCCTGCAGGCTCAGGCCCCTCCCTGACAGTTGTCACTTGCTGTCCCAAAGCCAGTGGCATTTCCTGCCCCTCCCAGGTCCCCAGAAGAGTGGCCCACCCTTGCTGATGGCCACTGAGAACCCTCATGATGACAGGGCCCGATCCTGCTCCTGCTCCTTCAGAATCACAGGATTGTTTGGGTTGGAAAAGACCTTTAAGATCATGGAGTCCAACCATTCTTCCAGCCCTGCCAAGGCCACCAGTGACCCACGTCCCTCAGCACCACATCTACACGGCTTGGAAACCCCTCCAGGGATGGGGGCTCCACCCCTGCCCTAGGCAGCCTGTCCCAGCCTGTCCCCACACCAGGGGACTCGCACTCTGTGCCAGCTCTTCCCGCAGGGTCCATCAAACCCCCTCCCCTCTCCCCAGCTCTGCTCTGCAGAGACCCCTCACACCCCTCCCGCTGTCCCCAGAGCAGGGCAGGGGACGGGCAGGGGCCCTGGGGTGACAGTTGTGGGGACAGCAGCTCACCTCCCCAGTGACAGCCGACCAGACCTTGAGCGTGTTGTCATCGGAGCCGCTGACGATTCGGCTGCCACAGAACTGCAGGCAGGTGATGACGTGGTCATCGTGTCCCTTCAGCACCTGCAGGAGCCACCGTGAGGGACAGCCTGGGGCCACCAGGGAGGGGACAGCCCAGGGCCCGCCAGGCCTCATGGGTGGGGACCTTGGGAAGGGTGGGGCAGCCTTTGGGAATGGTGGATCAGGCTTGGGAATGGGGGAGCAGGTTTTGGAAATAATGGATCAACCCTTCGGAATGGCAGAGCAGCCTTTGGGAATGGTGGATCAGGCTTTAGGAATGGTGGTTCAGCCCTTGGGAATGGTGGGTCAGCCCTTCGGAATGGCAGAGCAGCCTTAGGAATGGTAGGTCAGCCCTTGGGAAGGGTAGAGCTGCCCTTGAGGATGGTGGAGCTGGCTTGGGATGGTGGGGAAGCAGCAAGCACTGAGGGGGGATGAAGCGCCGGGTCCTGGCACCTCCTGCCCCCTCCCCTGCAGGGCAGCAGCTGCAGGAGGGTCCGGGGGGATACCTGGTGGCTCCTGCTGGGGTCAGTGGGCTACACGGGGGACCCCTGTGGGTATGGTGGCCGCACAAGCCATTGAGCTTGGAGCCAAGTCCTGCCCCAGCTCAGAGCTTGGTGGCCACCAGCCAGGCACATCCAGGAGCCCCAGGGCCCTTTCCAGCACGGAGGGGAGGGGGTGGGAGACCACCCAGCAAGGGGTGCAGGCAGGGAGAGAGCAGGGAGGGAGGGAGCAGGGAGTGAACAGGATGCCAGGGATGGGGGAGGCCCCCCTGGCCCTGGAGCCTTGCTGAGGGGGCACAGAGATGCCAGAGGGCTCAGGAAAGGGCTGGGAACACTGGGGGGAGGTGTGGAAAAGGCCTCTGGAGATGGAGAGCACAGGATGGAGCCTGTCACATGAGGGAAGGGGTGTCTGGGGCTCTGCTGTCCCTGTCCCCTGGACAGGGTGAGGGGCAGGCAGCGACAAAAGCAGCCCCCCTGTCCCCAAGCCACCACCAGGACACGGTGGGCTGAGCTAGGGGGGCTGCCCCCCTCCTCAGTGCCAAGGCCGGGCCCAGCCCTGCCCTGATGCTGGGGGGAGGGATGAGACCCTCCTGCAGAGTCAGGGTCACAGCACAGCTGCTGTGCCACCTGTGGGGACAGTCCCCCAGGCCAGCCCTGGGGACAGCCAGGGCACTGGGGACACTTTGGGGGGCTGCGGGTCCCCTCCCCGCAGCCAGGCAGGAGCTGCTGGCAGGACCTGCAGCCTCAGGGACCTCTGATCTCCAGCGTTCCCAGGGGAGCACCCCTGGCTGCCCCCGAGGACAGGCTCCTCCAGCTCTTCCCGGGGTACGTTTAGAATTCCATCCTGGGGGTCACGGGCACTTCTGTGTCACCTCCTCCCTGTCCCGGCTTCCCACACGTCCACATTCCAGAGCCTGGTGGGAGGGACCTGCCCTGGGGGGCACCCACCTTGGGGGCACGGAGCTCCCTGCTGCGCCAGCTCATGTCGATGCGGTGCTGGCGCAGAAAGGCCAGTTTCCAGGGGCTGTACATGAACCCGGGGCTCAGCAGCCGCCGCTTCCGCAGGTTCAGCGGCTCCTCGATGCCTGTGGAGAACGGTGGGGGGGGCGGGGGGGTGTCACACAAGGGGAGCCCAGGGCTGCCCCCACTGCAGACCCCTGGGCGGGGAGCGGGGGGCTGTACCTTCCTCTCGGCACTTCTCCCTCCAGAGCAGGTTGTCCTCAGCCAGGACCCGCCAGTAGCGGCAGGTCTGGGCAGCGCGGAGCAGATCCCGGGGCTCCAGGAAGGACAGGACGTAGAGGGCCAGCTGGGGGGCGGGGAGAGAGGAGAGTCAGGGGGGGAGCCCGGGGGGCTGCCCAGGCCCGGGGCAGGGCCAGCCCGGTCTCACCTCCTTGGGCAGCAGGGAGATGAAGTCCCGCTGGAACTGGGGCTCGATCACCTGCATCATGTACTTGATCTGCGAGGGTTCGCACCGGTCGATCAGCTCGTCCAGTGCCAGCAGCTTCTCGGGGCCGCTCCAGCGCTGGGGACAGGGACGTGCCACCCGTCACACCGCCGGCACGGGGGGCTGAGGGGGCTCCTCGGTGGCTCTGCCCAGAGCCCCCCCCCCCCCACTCTCCAAGCACCTGGGCAGGGCCTGGGAGCTCCCCGGGTCACACAGAGGGAGGAAGGGGCCGAGTGACGGTGACACCGCAGCACCGCCCCAGGGCGAGGGGACACCACGGAGCTCACCAGACACCCATCTGCGGGGGTGGGTCACCAAGACAGACCCCCCCCCAGGGCTGCCCCCCTCCCTCCCCGACCCCCCGGAGCCCACCTGGAAGGTGCGCAGCCAGTCCTGCAGCTCGGGCGGGGGGGCCACCGAGGGGATGCGGCGCCGCCGCGCCGGCCCGGCCTGGGCGTTGCGCAGGTCCCCGAAGGTGGTGGTGGGGCTGGGGGTGCAGGGACCCAGCGTCCTGCGCCACGGGAACGGAGCCACGGTCACAGGTGACAGGGACACGCGGGGCAACTCCCCCCCCAGGGGCCCAGGAGCCACCCCCACCCCGCCAGAAATAACCACAGGGTGGTCTGGGTTGGAAGGGACCGCAACGATCACCCAGCTCCAGGCCATAAAGCCCATCCCACTCCGGGTGATCGTCTCCCCAGGGCAGGGCTGGGTTCCCCAACTTCGGACACTTCCAGGGTTCAGCAGGACAGGGGGCTGGGCCGCCTTCTCCAGACCCTGCTTTTGCTAAGGAAGGTTGGCCCAGACGGTCCCTGAGGTCCCTCTACCCTGTGCTCTGTGACCAGCCCCACCCCACTGCAGCCAGGGTGCAGACCCCTCCCCAGCCTGTCTGCAGAAGGACCAGACCATGATGGGCTGTGGCTGGAGACTCCCTGGGGGGGTCAGCTGATCCCACCCCCCGCTCCAGCAGGACCACCTGGGTGGCCTTGGTGAGTGTCCAAGGACAGAGGCTCCACACCCCCCAGTGGGACACAGCAGGGACAGAGGGAGGGGGCTGGCAGAAGGGTCACCCCACCCATCTTCACCTGCCGTACTCGGAGCCCTTGCACAGCTTCTTCCCGGGGGAAAGGGCCCGGCCGTCCGGGCCGTTCTCTGACTTGCGCTTCATCTGCCGGGAGAAGGGGGGGGGCAGAGCTGGAGCAGAGCCCCCCATGTCACCCATCCCGTGCACCCTCCCCGAGTCACCCGTCCTCTGCCCAGGGTGCAGCCACCACACCTCCAGGGGGACCTGCATCTGGGACACAGGGGGACCAGGAAGCGTGGGGACCACGGGGTGGCTGCTGGACAGCGTGGGCAGCCCCAGAAGGTGGCACTGGGCTCCCCCAGCCTGGGGGGACACGTGGGGGTCTCTCCATCCACAACTGCCCAGGGCTGGCCAGGGGGGCTGCCACCCCTATGCCCACATCCCACAGGACCCTCTCCGAGACCCCCCAGCCGACTGCAGCTGCCCCAGCTTGGGCCCCGCACCACGACACAGGGACACTGAGGCCACCAGGAGCAGGACACAGCAAGGTGACAAAAGCAGCTCCTGCCGGGGAGCCCCCCCCCAGGGAACAGCCCCCTAGGGTACAGCCCCACCTTGGGCCGTGCGCGGCGGAGCAGCCCCCCGTCCTCTGTGCGCTGCAGGTAGTCGATCCAGCGCTCCCCGATGGTGTAGTAGAAGTAGACGTTGCCACCGTCCTCCCCCTCCTCACTGCAGCTCCCCTCTTCTTCCTCTTCCTCTTCTTCCTCCTCCTGCTCAGGCTCCTGTGCCCCTTGCCCACCGGAGCCCTCAGCCCCCGGGCTGCCCTTCCCGGGGCGCTCTGGGGCCCAGGGGCCTGGAACGTCCTCCTCGGCCCCCACCTGCAGGAGAGGGGACAGGGGTCAGGGCTGGGCCCAGCTCTTGGGGTGCCCCAGGCTGGGCTGGAGACATGTGGGGGGCTGTGAGGCAGAATCATGGGATCATGGAACCGTTTGGGTTGGGAAACACCCTTCAAACCACCCAGTCCCACCGTTCCCCCAGCCCTGCCAAGGCCACCACTGACCCACGTCCCTCAGCACCACATCTACACAGCTTGGAAACCCCTCCAGGGATGGGGACTCCACCCCTGCCCTGGGCAGCCTGGGCCAGGGCCTGACAACCCTTGCCAGGCAGAAATTGTTCCCAAGATCCAACCTCAACCTCCCCTGGCACAACTTGAGGCCGGTTCCTCTTGTCCTACCTCATTACCAGGGCCAGGAGCTGAGTGGGGCAATGTCCAGTCAGGACTCCCCAGACCTGGGGTCTGTGCAGGAGCAAAGACCACTCCTGTGTGCCCCCAGTGCTCCCATCCCCAGAGAGCAGCACTGAGGACACCACAGCCACCAACACAGTGATTGCTGGAGGAAGCAGCAGCACAACCCAGTATCACACAGGAATGAGGAACTGGCTCCCAGTGCAGAAGGAAAACACCTTCACCAGCAGCCCAGGACAACCCACAGCCCTGGAGAGCAGCACAGGAGGACATGGCCCCACAGGGAGGGTTCCTGGGACATCCTGGGACATGGGAGAAACAGCAGAGCAGGAGAGGGGAGGCTGTGCCAGGGCTGAGGACAGCAGCAGAGAACTGTGTTTGTGCTGAGCCCGGGGGGATTCGAGGAGAAGGGACAGGGATGTGCCTGGTCCAGGCTGAGGAGGCTGCACGAAAATGGGTCATTCCCAAGAGCTGAGTTTGCTCCTCAAAGTGTGACATTTGGCAGGACAGCAATGGCAGCAGTGACACAGTGAGGGGCTCAGCCCATGGTCCTGCCCCATGCCACGGTCCCCGGGCAAGCAGGACAGCCCCACCAGGAATTGTCAGGAGGACACTGTAGGTATTCTGCTCCATGTGCATGTGGGGAGAACCACAGTGGCCAAGATTTGGTTTATTCATGACAAGGAAGTAGATAAAATCTTCCCGAAGACATTCTGGGGCTGAGGCAGGACGGTCACACGGAGCCATCGGTGTCACTCAGCTAGTAGGGACCACCCAAACCCAACCTGGTCAGACCCCTCGTTCCACACCTACAGCCAGGGGGGCACCAGACACAGCTGGAAAGGGCTGAGGGATCAGCAGAAGATTCAGGATCAAAAACCCCAGGGAGGCAGAAGTGGAAGCAGGAGAGCAGCAAACCCCCCGAGTCTGGCAAGGGCCAATCCTCATTTATGGACAGCGATTAAACTTCAAAACTGGAGAAGAGAAGGCTCCAGGGAGAGCTTGGAGCACCTTGCAGTGCCTGAAGGGGCTCCAGGAAAGCTGGGGAGGGGCTTTGGCCAAGGGCAGGGAGGGATGGGCCCAGGGGGAAGGGTTTCCAGCTGGAAGAGGGGAGCTGGAGATGAGATGGGAGGGAGAACTTGTGTGCTGGGAGGGTGGGGAGAGCCTGGCCCAGGTTGGCCAGAGAAGCTGTGGCTGCCCCATCCCTGGCAGTGTTGAAGGGCAGGTTGGATGGGGCTTGGAGCAGCCTGGGCTGGTGGGAGGTGTCCCTGCCCATGGCAGGGGTGGGACTGGATGAGCTTTGAGGTCCCTCCCACCCAAACCAGTCTGGGATTCTGCTCAATCTCCTCCCCAGAGAACACATTTTATAGCAGCAGAGGGATGGGGAGGTGGTTTGGTCCCACCCAAGGTGCAGCCCTGCTGCTCCAAAGGCTCCAGGCTGAGGTCATGATGTTCAGACACCGGAACCGGGCACACTCCCAGTGCCCAGGACCCCCACTCAGAGGCAGAGGAGGGGGATTCACCTCCCCACCCCTCTCAGCCTGGACCCCAGCTGGCTGGTGGGCTCAGGACAGGGCTGGACCCTCAGGCAGAGGCCAGAAGAGAAGAGAGGAGCCCACAGTCCCCTCAGCCTTCCCAAACCCATCCTCTGCTGGGATGGTCCTGAACCCCGGGGTGACACTGGTGGGCAGCAGAGCTGGTGACACCCCCCAGGCAGTGAGACCCCTCCAGCCCTGCCTGGCTGCTCAGAGCAGCTCCAGGCAAGAGTCAGTGGAGGGACCCAGGTCCGCTCAGCCCTGAGCCCAGGGGCTCTGAAGGCTCCACCAGGGTTCGGAGGTGGCTCCAGAGAAGATGGAGACTGGCTTTATCCAGGGAGTCACCTGGAGCAGACAGGGGGGGCTGGGTGCAAGGGGCTCCTGGGGAGATCCTGACCAGACCCCGAGGAACATCCTTCACCCTGGGAACAATCAGCTCCGGGAATCATCTCCCCAGGGACCTGCTGGGTTCCCGGCCTTGGACACTTGGAGAGTTGAGCTGGACAGGGGGCTGGGCCGTCCAGTCAGACCCAGACTGGCCCAGATGGTCCCTGAGGTCCCTCCACCGTGGTGCCCTGTGACTCTGTGACTGTCACTGCCACCTCCAGCAGGACACCCCAACACCAGCTGGGCCCAGAGTGTCCCAGGACACTCCCCAAAGGAGCTGCCACTTCTCAGGGACACGGGACAGTCCCCTCACTGGCTGAATGGACACTGTGCTCCTTGGGCCTCCCTGTTCCAGCAGTCTCCCCCCACCCCAGTGCAGACCCCCGAGTGCCCCCATCCCCCTCCCACCTGGGGCCCGGTGTTCCCGTCCCCCGGGGCGCTGTCCTGGCTGCGCGGCCGCCCCCGGCACGTCATCCTCTGGCTGTTGAGCTCCAGGATGCGGGTGGTGATGCCCTTGACATGCAGCAGGTCCTCCAGGGAGCTGAAGCCCTTGAGCTCCTGCAGGGAGAGACGTGGGAACTGACTCAGAGCCCAGGAACCCAGGGGGACTATGGGAACAGTCCTGGAGACCAGGAACCTGCCCCAGAGCCAGGAATATGGGGGGGGAACCTGGGGACCAGCCCTAGATGTGAGGAACCCCAGGACCAGGTTCCTTGGCATCACAGCCTGGGACCAGGCTGGGAACAGGGGAGCAGGAAGGGCCCCGGGGGGGGGAGCAGGAAGGGCCCTGGGGGGCAGGGGGGAGCGGGAAGGGCCCCGGCTCCCACAGCCACCGACGCACGCAGGGCACCCACTGCCCTGACCCCAGCCCTGCCCAGCCCCACAGAACCAGTGTGGTGGGGTGGGAAGGGACCTCTGGAGATCATCCAGCCCAACCCCCTGCCAGAGCAGGGTCACCTCCAGCAGATCCCACAGGAACACGGCCAGAGGGTTGGGGATGTCTCCAGAGAAGGAGACTCCACAGCCTCTCTGGGCAGCCTGTCCCAGGGCTCTGCCACCCTCACAGGCAAGAGGTTCCTCCTCATGTTCAGCTTGACCCTCCTGTGCTCCAGCTTGTGCCCATGGCCCCTTGTCCTGTCCCTGGGCACTGCTGAGAAGAGCCTGGTCCCACCCTCCTGACACCCCCTGGAGATACTGATCAGCCTTGAGGAGACCCCCCCTCAGTCTCCTCCTCTCCAGCTGCACAGCCCCAGGTCCCTCAGCCTTTCCTCACCAGGCAGATGCTCCAGTTCCTTCAGCATCTTGGTGGCCCTGCCCTCAACTCTCTCCAGCAGCCCCTTGTCTCTCTTAAACTGGGGAGCCCAGAACTGGGCCCAGTTCTCCAGAGGTGTTCCTCCTAGGGCAGAGCAGAGGGGCAGGAGAACCTCCCTGACCTGCTGGACACACTCTTTTTGATGCCCCCCAGGAGCCCACTGGCCTTCTTGGCCACTAGGGCACATTGTTGGCTCATGGTCACCCTGTTGCCCACAAGGACTCCTAGGTCCTTCTCCCCAGAGCTGCTCCCAGCAAGGTTCCCCCACCCTGTGCTGATCCATGGGGTTGTTCCTCCCCAGAGGCAGGACCTTCACTTGCCCTTGGTGGACCTCAAGATGTTCCCTGCCCTGCCCAGCTCTCCAGCCTGTCCAGATCTCTGGGTGGCAACTCAACCCTCTGGGGTGTCACCACCCCTCCCAGTTTGGTGTCACCCAAGAGCTCACTGAGGAGACACTGTCCCCTCCTCCAGGTCACTGATGAAGCTGCTGAACAGGACCAGATCCAGCCCTGGGTCACCGCTGTCCACAGGCCCCACGTGGACCCTGAGCCTCCGACCACAACCCTCTGAGCTCTGTCACCCAACCAGCCCCCAGCCCCGCCCAGCCCAACTGTCCGGGCTGCTTCACGAGGGTGCCACCCCACCCCAGGGTGACATTGTCCCCCCCCCCCAGCCCCCCTGGGCTCCTGCCACAGGCCCGAGGGACCGAACCCCGGCAGGGGCAGCCTGGCTGTCCCGGGGGGTGGCCCCGGGGCGGGCAGTACCCACCCGTCCCAGCCACCGGGGCCAGGGCCAGGCTCCCCCCGCCCCTTCTAGCCCCCCCTACACTGTTTTCAGGCCCTTCTGCCGCCCCTCCCTCAGGAAGGGTTGTCCCCACAGGCAGAGACAAACCCCTTGGCCCCAAACCCGCCTCCCCTGTTCCCGCACCAGCGGCCCCTTTCTTCGAGGGCTCCAGCCCGTCCGTCCCGCCGTGTTTCCATCCGCACCCTGCCCCTCTGCCTCCCCTTGCCCGGGCACAGACCAGCCACCCCCTGGCCCGGACAGAACAGTGGCTCTGACCGGGGGTCCCGAGGAGGCGCAGCCCCGGCTCCGTTCCCGCTGCCAGGGCTGGGCCGGCCCGGCCCGTCGGCTGCTCTGGGAAGGCCGGGACGGCCCCGGGGAGCGGCCGGTCTCCCTCCCTCCCAGCCCGGCTGCTCCCGCCCCGCCACCCAGAACTCGGATGTTCCTGCTCTTACCCAACGTCACCTGCACCGGCCCCGGGGCTCTGCCCCCGGGAAGAGACCAGTTTGTGAGCCGTGGGGCAGTGCTCGTTACCGAACAACTCCCTCCAGCCCCCCTCCACAGGCAGCCCCGGTCACAGCGGGGGACAGCGACCAGGCCTCCGAACGGCCCCGTCTGCCCACAGCGCTGCTGCCCCGGGGCCGGTCACACATCGGGGGCACCGGGGCCCGTCGAACACCGAGGGGAGGCCCGGAGCCGGCCACACACAAGGATCCCCGGGGGCGGTCAGACACCGGAGAGGGGACCCGGAGCCGGTCACGTACCGGTGAAGTCCCCAGGGCCCGTCACACCCGCCCCAGGCGGCCCGGGACACCAGGCCCGGGGAGGCCGCAGGTCTCCCCAAGACCGGCCCGCGCAGTCCCGACCGCTCCTGGTCCAGACGATTCCGCCCGACGCCCGGTACCGGCACCCCCCGCCTCAGCTCCGCTTCGCCTTCAGGCTCTGCTCCCTCCCGACCCCCGCCCAACCGCAGGCCCAGCCGCAACACCGTGGCTCTCGGCCGCACCTCTCTCTTCCGCACGATGCCGCGGGCTCGCCGGCGGCCGATGCCGCTGAGCGCTCCCTCCAGCTCGGCCACGCCGGCACGGTTGATGTCCAGCTTCCCCCCGCCGGGGCCCGGCCCGCCCGGCCCCGACATCCCCCGGCCCCGGCGCAGCGCAGGCCCCGCGCTCACCGCGCAGGCGCGACCTGGCCCCGCCCCCGCCCGGCCCCGCCCCCGAGCACCGCCTGGCCACGCCCACGGAGCGCGTGCGGAAACTCCGGCTTTATTGGGAAGCGCGCGGGGCGGGGCGGGGCAGCCGCAGGCCCCGCCCCATCGACCATGGGACACGCAGACCCGAGGGGCGGGGCCTTAAAGGAAACTCCGCCCCCCCAGCCCCGCCCTTCAGCGGCGCTTGTACAGGCAGGGCCGCAGGCGCAGGGCGGGCGTGGGGTGCGGCCGGGGGGGCCCGGCCTTGGAGAACTCCAGCAGGTAGAAGAAAGAGCTGGAGAGGTCCTGCGGTGGGAGACACCTCAGCCCCCGGGCACACAGCTGGACTCCCATCCTGCCTAGAGCCCCTCGTCCCCCAACCTCGCCCAAAGCTCCACCAACCTCCACACCCCCAACCCCACTCAGAGCCCTCTCAGCACCCACAGCCCCATCTGGAGCCTTCCTCCCCCCACCCTGCCCAGAGCTCCTGCAGTGCTCAGAGCCCCCAACACCACCCAGGCCACCCCAACCCTGTCCAGAGTCCCCAACCCCACCTGAAACCCTCCCAGCACCCAAACCCCCAACCCCAACCAGAGCCCCCACCCTCTCCCAGGGCATCCCCTGAAGGACCCCAGCTCCAGTTACCACCTCCCCACAGGCCCCAGGACCCCCAGTGGCCTCCTGAGCCCTACAGCACAGCCCTGCGAGCCCCAGGACTACCAGCCCCCTCCCAGACTCCAACACCACCTCCCTGTGTGCCCCTGGGTCCCCCAGACCCCCATCATAGAACTCCATAGGCCCCAGGCCCCCCAGACCTTATACCCACAACCCCTGCATGTCCCAGGTCCCCCTAACACCCATACTCCCTGTCCCAGACCCCCGCTCCACAACCCCCACAGGCCCCAGTTCCCCCAGACCCCATCCCCACAACCTCTGTGTGCCCTGGATCCTCCTACCCCCAGACCCCAGCACCATAAACCCCACTCCAGACCCCAGCTCCCCCAGACCCTCACACCACAGCCCCCAAGTCATCCAAACTTCTTCTCAGATCCCAGCACCATAACCATCACCCAGGACCCCATTCTGGACCCCTGCACCACATCCCCTGCAGGCCCCAGGGTCCCCCAAACCCCCCCACATCATCACCACCCCCAGGCTTCTCCCTGCTGATGCCAGGCTGGGCCATGCCCCCCTCTCTGGGCAGGCAGGGTGGTCTCTGGCTGCCAGGGACCACAGGCTCCCTCCTGGGGCTCCTTGGCTACAAGCACCAGGAAGCTGGAGGACGCACCTTGGAGATGCTCTTGAAGCCCAGCTGAGCCATGGCGCTCACGAAGACCCGGGTGTCCTCGAAGCGACTGGCCACCTCAGCCACCATCAGGGTGCCCCTGGGGAACAGCCCACCCTCAGCGGCACCCCCGGGGCACAGCCCGGTGCCCCCTCCCCCAGCTCCAGCCCCTCAGCATACCCCAGCTTCAGCACACGGTTGGCCTCTTCCAGGATCTCCTGCAGGTTGGTGCCCATCAGCGCCAGGCAGAACACGGCCACGTCCACCGACTCGGCTGCCAGCGGCACCTGCCACAGCCCGGAGGAGGATGGGGAGGGGTCCGGGAGGACCCTCCTGCTCCCCCACCTCCAGAAGCCGACCCTCAGGCCCTGGGCCGCCCCCCAGGGCCCGGTCCCACCTTGGCCATGTCACAGACGGTGACCCGCGGGCTGAGCGGCACCAGGTCGAAGCAGTGCACCCGGTTCCGCAGGCTGCGTGCCAGCCGGCAGTCCCCGCACCCGAAATCTGCCACCACCAGCGAGGCCGGCCTGGGGGGCACAGCGGGGGGTCAGGACCCCCTTCACCCCCTCGACCACCGCTTCGCTGGGTCCCACGCTCAGAGGGGTCGGCTCCCCGGCGCTCCCCGGTGCTCTCAGCACCCCCAGCGCTCCCGGCCCCCCGGCGCTCCCTGCTGCTCCCGGCCCCTCGGTGCTCACCGCCGGCGCAGGTACCGGATGATGCAGTCCACGGGGTTCTGTGGCCAGCGGGCCACCTGCCGGGCGAAGCCGCGGTGGTAGATGTGGAAGGCCTCGGGGTCGCTCTGGAAGAGCCGCGCCGCGTCGTGGCTGCTGGACGTGTAGAGCTGCTGGTTGATGTACCGGAACCGCGCGGACAGCAGCCGCTCCTCCATCCGCGCCCGCAGGGACGCCGACCGGCCCAGAGGGGCCGAGCCGGGACTGGGCGGCTTCGGGGGGCCCGGGCCCGCGTCTGCCTCCTCCCCGGCTCCCGCCGGGGGCTCGTCCTTCTGCTGCTGCTTGTTCTTCAGCTTGTTCTTCCGCTGTCGCCGGTTCAGCCTCCGCACCGATGCCCCGGGCAGCTCAGCAGAAACCTCTGGGGGACCGAAAGGGACGTCAGGGCGGCGGTGGGGGTCCCGGCCAGGAGCCCCGCGGCTCCCGGCCCCCCGGGAGCTGCGCGCCGAGCGGCGGTACCTCTGTCCTGGCGCTGCCTGCTCTGCCGGGGCTCCCCGGTGCCGGCCGAGCTCCCAGCGGCCTGTCTCCGCGCCCCGGGCCGCTTCCTTGCGGGCTCCTCATCCTCGGCCGCGCCGTTCCCCGGTATCCGCCGGGGCCGTTTCCCCACGGAGGCCTGCGGAGGGCAGGAGGCCGTTCACCTCGCCCGCACCCAGCGACCGGACCGGCCCGCCCCGCCCCACGCGCGCTGCCCTTACCGGCCGGCCCAGGCCCTCGGGGGTGGCGCAGGGCCTCTGCCGAGCCTGGGCCCGGCCCGGCCCCTCCGCCCCGTCGTTCCACTCCTCCTCCGCGAACATGGCCCGGCGGCGGTGGGGCCGGCCCGGGAGCGGGGTCCGGTTCTGCTCCGGGCCGGCCCCGCCGCTCTCACCCACGTGGAGGGCCCAGAGAGGCCCAGGCAGCTCCGGCGGAAACGGCGCCCCCAAGCGGGCGGGAGGTCGAGCAGCCTGGCTGCCCGAGCGCCCTGCGCCCCCCCCTCTTTAACATAGCCCCGCCCCCTCATTGTAGCCCCGCCTCTGTTCGCATAGCCCCGCCCCCTGACGCGTAGCCCCGGCTCGCCCCGCCCGTTCCCGCCCCGCCGCGCCCGGTACCGCCCCCGCCTCGTTTTCCCGGTGCCCGGAGTCGTTCCGGCGGGTGGCCAGTAGGAGTCGCTGTGGAGGCCGGGGCGGGGCGGAGCCCGCGCGCTGCCCGGCCCGCCGAGCCGCCGCCCTGCGCCGCCACCGGAGCCGGTACGGGCAGGCGGACGGGCCGGGGCGGGGCGGGGTGGGCTGGGCTGGGCTGGGCCGGGACGGGCCGCCGGAGCCGGTATGGGCAAACGGGGCGGGTTGGGCTGGGCCACGCTGCCGGCGGGTGGGGACCGGGTCGCGCCGTGTCGGGCCCCGGAGGACGCAGGGCCGGGGCTGCGGGCTGTGCTCGGACGCGGCCCAGCCGGAGCATAACGGGATCGGGGCGGGACAGGGCCGGGGCGGGGTCGGTGCGGTTTGAGTGCCTGGGGCTGGAACAGGGTCAGGGCTCGGCCCGGGTACTGCGGGGGCCGGACTCGGCTCGGTGCTGGTACAAGGACCGGGGCAGGGGCTGGGGAGGGGGCTGGAGATAGGACCCGGGCTGGGAAGGGGCTTGGGCTGCTCCAGGGCAGGAAACAGAAAAGGGGCGCTGGGGGGTCTGGGCTGTGCTGACGAGGGCGGGGGCTGGCCGGTGGCGGCCGGGGAAGGGGGCAGGGACCGGCCGAGGCTGAGCCCCGGGGTCCGCGGGGTAGGACGGCGCTGTGTGCACGTCCCGCGGGGGGGACGGGGGTCGCGGGGGTGGGTGAAGTGCCCAGCCGGCTCCTGCAGCCCCTGGGCAGGGACGCTCTGTCCTCAGCACCGGAGCGGGGCCGGTGCTGGCCCAGGAGTGCCGGAGCCCACTCGGAGGTTCGTGAGACCCTTTCGAGGGGTCCCCCCGCGTCTTCATCCCCTCCATGACTGCCCGGAGCAGAGCGCCTGTCCCGGGGGTCCCGCTGCGGCTGGGCCATGCCAGGTCCCGGGGGGGGCAGGGTTGAGCCCTCGTGGTGTGTGTTGGGGACATCTGGGTCTGTCCCTGCACCGGGACGTGCCGGGGGCAGCCCCACGGCACTGCTGGATGCCGCAGACCCCCGGGGGGGCACGAACGTATCCCCTGGGCACGTCCCGGGGGGCTGGGGGCTGCGCAGCCCTGGGGTTCAGCGGGGCTGGCAGGGGGTTGTACATGGAACCAGGCACTGCTGGTGGGAGCACTGGGCTGGGGGACTGGTGACTTGTGGTGGCTTGTGGACCTTTGGGGTCCCCGTTTCTTGGGAATGATGCTGTGCCAAGCTCAGGCGAGGTTAGGGATGCAGAGGGTCTGTGGAGCTCCGGGGATTTCCTGGGGAGCTCTGGGGATCCTTGGGGAGTTCTGGAGTCCCCGCGGATGGTGCTGGACCCTCTGGCTCTGCTCCCTGACCCCCTCCCGGGAGCTGCGGTCGCCCGGCCCTGGCTGTGCCTGCAGATAAGCCCGTGGATCCCAGATGTCCTTCCTGCCGCTGCCGGGGATGGCCGTGAACTTCCCCTCGCTGCCAGCCCGGCTCCTCCCGGCCCGCCGCGCTCCCGCGGTTTTCCGCAGGGCGGCCGAGGGGGACACCGGGCTCAGGTCCCGTCCTGGCCTGAGCCGGAATGGAACCAACTGTTCAGTCCCCAGGGAGATGCCCCGGCCGAAGGGCTGCCGGGAGCAGGGGGGCTGGGGGAGGCTGGGTCCGGGTCCCGCGGCTGTGCATGGAAAAGGGGGGGCAGGGACCCCCGTGTCCTTACGGACCCTTCCCGCAGCCGCCATGGACGACATCTTCACGCAGTGCCGGGAGGGCAACGCGGTGGCCGTGCGGCTCTGGCTGGACAACACGGAGAACGACCTCAACCAGGGGTGAGCGGGAGTGACCCCGAGACCCCCCCCCCCCGGGTGCTGAGCGAGGCCGGTTTCCGCTCCGTGTCCCGGGCAGGGGCCGGGATCCAACTCCTCCCCACCGGGAGGAAGTTACGGCATCGCTGAGGCACGAGGCTGCACGTCCTCCGGCCGCAGCCTGGACGGGATGGGTTGGGGGGATCCTCCCATCCCCGGGGGGCGGCCGCTGTGGCTGGGTGACCGCTGCCCCCCCTCCCCTCTCTTGGAGCACAGCTGGGGGCCAACAGCTCCCCTCCCCGCAGCTCATCCCTGCTCAAGGAGCTCCCACGGGATGGCTCCAGCATCCTGCCCCCCCCTTTCAGAGCAGGGCTGAGGCCAGGCCCGCTTCACAGCAGACACCCCCCCCCCCGGGCAGGCACAGCACCCCTGGTCTGGCCACGGCCCCATCCTGGCAGAGCTGGTGCTGGGTGAGGGTCCTTCCTCCGGCCCTCGGCCGTGTCCCTCAGCCCCCCCGGGGGTTCTGGTTGCACAGAGCAGTCCTGGCCCCACCAGTTGGGGCTGGATGCCAGTCGCTGCGGGATTTCGGTCCTGGGTGCCTGTGCTGGGGTATTCCCTCCCTCCCTGCCATCCTGCCTGCCGGGCGGTGTGGGCAGGGGTGGGGGGCAGCAGGGGGCTGCTCTCCGTCGAGCTGGCAGGAGCCAGTCGCGCTGCCCCCCCTGCCAGGCCCCACTCTCCTTTTAAGGCCCGGTCGGTCTCCTCCTCCCTTACTTGGGCAGGCACTGCGGGCTGGGGGGCTGGGGGAGCCGGCTCCTGCCAGCGCCGGGGGATCCAGCTCTGGAGAAGATGGGACCCGGCCAGGGCTGGCAGGACCCGGGGGGGGGCTGGGGGACAGTGGGTGGGGGGTGATGCCGGTCTGGTTGCCTGCAGCCCCCCACAAGTGCTCAGCTGGGCTGTCCCTGCTGTCCCCACAGGGATGACCACGGGTTCAGCCCCCTGCACTGGGCCTGCCGTGAAGGCCGCTCCAGCCTGGTGGACATGCTGATCATGCGGGGGGCACGCATCAACGTCATGAACCGGGGTGATGACACCCCCCTGCACCTGGCGGCCAGCCACGGCCACCGGGACATCGTCCTGAAGGTACCACCCTGCCCCTAGGGGGTCTGGGAGCCCTGGCCACCCCCTTCAGCCATCTGGAAGAGGGGATCGAGGGCACCCACAGGCAGTGGGCAGGTGACACCAAGTTGGGTGCGAGTGGGGATCTGTCTGAGGGTGGAAAGGCTCTGCAGATGGACCTGGCCAGGCTGGATCCATGGGTTGAGGCTCTGCAGAGGTATATGGACAGGCTGGATCCATGGGGTGAGGCCAACTGTACGAGGTTCAGACAGGCTCGGTGCTGGGTCCTGCACTGGGGTCACATCAACCCCCAGTGCTCCAGGCTTGGGGAAGAGTAGATGGAAAGAGTCCAGGGGAAAAGGACCTGGGAGTGTTGGTCAACAGAGGCTGGAGATGAACCAGCATGTGCCCAGGTGGCCAAGAAGGCCACCAGCATCTTGGCTTGTGTCACCAGAGTGTGGGCAGCAGGAGCAGGGCAGGGATCGTGTCCCTGTGCTGGGCACTGGGGAGGGGGCACCTTGAGTCCTGGGGTCAGTTCTGGGCCCCTCAGGACAAGAAGGACATGGAGGGGCTGGAGCGTGTCCAGAGAAGGGCAAGGGAGCTGGGGAAGGGGCTGGAGCAGAAGGAGAAGGGTCTGGAGAACTTGTGAGGAGCAGCTGAGGGAGCTGAGGGTGTTGAGCCTGGAGCAAAGGAGGCTGAGGGGAGACCTTCTGGCTCTGCAACTGCCTGAGAGGAGGTTGGAGCCAGGGGGGGTCGGTCTCTGCTCCCCAGGAACAAGCGACAGGACAAGAGGAACCGGCCTCAAGTTGTGCCAGGGGAGGTTGAGGTTGGATCTTGGGAACAATTTCTGCCTGGCAAGGGTTGTCAGGCCCTGGCCCAGGCTGCCCAGGGCAGGGGTGGAGTCCCCATCCCTGGAGGGGTTTCCAAGCCCTGGAGATGTGGTGCTGAGGGACATGGGGCAGTGGTGGCCTTGGCAGGGCTGGGGGAAAGGTTGGACTGGAGGATCTTGAAGGTCTTTTCCAAGCAAAACCATCCCATGATTCAGCCCCTCCCAAGCACAGACCTGGCCAGCCCCAGGGTGCTGCAGTGGGTGCTCCTGCCTTCTCCCAGGGCTGGGTGGAAGGGACCTGCTCTGGGTTGATGGGTTTGTCCTCCGGCCCCACAGCTGATCCAGTTCAAGGCAGACATCAACGCCGTGAACGAGCATGGGAACACGCCCCTGCACTACGCCTGCTTCTGGGGACACGACCAGGTGGCCGAGGTGAGTGACAGCACTGGGACATGGGCAGGAGCCTGGGAGGGGGGACAGGGTGGGAAGCAGGGGGGGTGTGACAGGGACACGGACTGCAGGGGGCTGCACGGGGGGTGGAGTCCCCATCCCTGGGGGTGTTTCAGAGCCGTGTGGATGTGTTGAGGGACGTGGCAGAGCTGGGTTATGGTGGGACTCGATGGTCTCAGAGTTCTTGTCCAACCAGGAGTCTGTGCTTCTCTGCTTGGTTTCTCCTCCCCAGGACCTGGTGGGCAGCGGGGCCCTGGTCAGCATTGCTAACAAGTACGGCGAGACACCCACCGACAAGGCCAAGCCCCCCCTGCGCGAGGGGCTGAGAGGTAGGAGGGTCTCACCCAACCACCCACCCCGGGTGCCCCCGAGCCCCCCAGCCCCACTGCCCAGGTCCCTGTTCCTGCAGAGCGCGCTGAGAAGCTGGGCCAGAACCTCACCAAGATCCCCTACAAGGACACCTTCTGGAAGGGGACCACCCGCACACGCCCCAGTAAGGATGGAGCATGGCTGGGGGGGGGTGCTCTGGGGAGGGGGCTGCAGCCTGCACCGGCAGCAGTTCGGAGATGGAGATCCCTCTACAAAGGTTTCTTCCTCGTGGCAATGAGGGTCTGTCTGCTGCTGCCCTGGGAGAGGTCGGGACGGGGGGGTCCAGGCAACCTCTGGCTCCATCTCCTCCTTCCTTCACAGGAAATGGGACTCTCAACAAACTTGCTGGAATAGACTTCAAACAGCTGAGCTTGAGCCAGAAACTCAACGAGAACCAGTCAGGAGAGGTGGGTAGGGGAAGGTGGCTGCCCCCTGGGCAGGGCAGCTGCCCCCCCGGCTGCCACCAGGGCCCGGCTGCTGGATGGGAGGGTCTCCACATCCAGCCCGTGCTGAGGGAGGGCGCCTCCCTGGGGATCCTGCTCCTCCTGGGTACTCCATGATACTGTGGACATGTGTCCCGTGGGGCCCACAGCCCTGCGGGGGGGCTGGGAGGTGGGTGGGGACCGTGTGTCCTCTCACAGAATCCCAGACTGGTTTGGGTTGGAAGGGACCTTAAAGCTCATCCAGTGCCACCCCTGCCATGGGCAGGGACACCTCCCACCAGCCCAGGCTGCTCCAAGCCCCATCCAACCTGCCCTTCAACACTGCCAGGGATGGGGCAGCCACAGCTTCTCTGGCCAACCTGGGCCAGGCTCTCCCCACCTTCACAGCACAGAATTTCTCCCTCCCATCTCATCTCCAGCTCCCCTCTTCCAGCTGGAAACCCTTCCCCCTGGGCCCAGCCCTCCCTGCCCTTGGCCAAAGCCCCTCCCCAGCTTTCCTGGAGCCCCTTCAGGCACTGCAAGGTGCTCCAAGGTCTCCCTGGAGCCTTCTCTTCTCCAGGCTCAACACCCCCAACTCTCAGCCATCTCCCCAACTGTTCCCCCCTTCCCCCCCAGCTCTGGAAGGGGCGCTGGCAAGGCAATGACATTGTCATCAAGATGCTGAAGATCCGGGACTGGACAACTCGGAAGAGCCGTGACTTCAACGAGGAGTACCCGAAGCTGCGGTGGGTGCCGGCGCCCCCGGGGCTCTCTGGGCCAGGCGTTACCCTGAGGAGTTACGGGACCGGAGCCAACTGGGTTTGCAGGGTCCGGCAGCGCCCAGAGTGGGGCCAAGGCCAGGGGGGCCCACAGGGGAGCTCAAGGATGTTCCTTCTCTTGCAGGATCTTCTCTCACCCCAACGTGCTGCCAGTGCTGGGTGCCTGCCAGTGCCCCCCCGGCCCCCCACCCCATCATCATCAGCCACTGGATGCCCTATGGGTCCCTCTACAACGTCTTGCATGAGGGGACGAGTGAGTGCTGGGGAGGGGCGCAGAGGCCAGTGTCCCCATCCTCCAGAAGTGGCTTCCCCATGTCCAGGGGGTGGTGGTGGTGGCCCCTCCAGTTGCCACATGAGGCTGGGCACAGGGTGACTCAGCCTCATCTTCTTGCCTTCCCACACCCTGCACATGGTGCCTGCCACCACCACCACCCATGTGTCACCTTCCCTGCAAGTGACATGTGTGTTCCCCCCCCCCCGCCATGTCCCCTCCCTCTTTGCAGACTTCGTGGTGGACCAGATGCAGGCGGTGAAGTTCGCCTTCGACATCGCGCGGGGAATGGCCTTCCTGCACACGCTGGAGCCGCTCATCCCCCGGCACCACCTCAACAGCCGAAGCATCATGGTGAGAAACGGGGCATAGACAGCCCCCCCTGCGGGGTGGGACCCCTCACCACCCTCCCCCCACAGGGCAGGACCTCTCCCACCACCCCTCTCCCCCCCCCCAGATCGATGAGGACATGACGGCACGGATCAGCATGGCCGATGTGAAGTTCTCCTTCCAGTGCCCGGGCAGGATGTACGCGCCTGCCTGGGTGGCTCCTGAAGGTGAGTGCCCACTAGGCAGACCCCCTCCCTCCCTCTCCCAGGGCTGCCTGTTCCATTCCTGCCCACTAACCCCCCGGGGGGTCCCACAGCCCTGCAGAAGAAGCCCGAGGAGATCAACCGGCGCTCAGCCGACATGTGGAGCTTTGCAGTGCTGCTGTGGGAGCTGGTGACCCGTGAGGTGCCCTTCGCTGACCTGTCCAACATGGAGATCGGCATGAAGGTGAGGGGGGGGTAGGGAGAGCAGAGACCCCCAGGGAGAGGGGGGGGGAAGGAGGAGTAGCATCCTGCCGACGTGGGGCTGGGCCCCCCCTTTCTGCTGCTCCCAGGTGGCTCTGGAGGGGCTCCGTCCAACCATCCCCCCTGGCATCTCCCCACACATCTGCAAGCTGATGAAGATCTGCATGAACGAGGACCCCGCCAAGCGCCCCAAGTTTGACATGATCGTGCCCATCCTGGAGAAGATGCAGGAGAAGTAGAGCGGGGGGGAATCCCTCCCCCCCCAGGCCGACGCTGCCATGCTCCCCCCCCCACCACTACCCCCCCCCCCCCCCAAGTGCCTTCGTTAACCCAGAACCGGGGGCAGCGGGGGGCTGCCCTCCCCCCATTCCCCCAGAGCCAGCCACGGACACACGGTACAGACCACGCTGCCTTCTCGGGCCCCTCCGCCCCGGCAGAGACTGAGCAGGAGGCCTGGCCCTCCCCCCCCGCACCGGCGCAGGGCTGGGACGGGCCGCGGGGCCACCCTGTGCCCCGGTCCCGAAGCCCGGAGCAGCTGGCGACAGGCCCTGCCCGGCCCCGGGGCTGCTCCCGCTCCCGGGGCTCCTCCCCGCCGAGGCCGGGGGTGACGCTCGCCCAGCACCGCCCCAGCTTCGCGCTTCACCGGCTCCATCTGGCCGCGAAAAAGCCGAAATAAAATTTATAATGAAAACCGGGAATGGGATGTGCGTGGGGCCTGCCCAGACAGAGGCGGGGGCATCCGCAGGGCCCCGGGATCTGCATCTGCTCCCCCCTCCAGCACCGGGAGCCAGGGAAGCAGGTGGGAGAGCTGCCCCTTCCTGGGGGGACAGGGGCCCGGGCTGCATGGAGGGAATGAACAGGACGGTCAGGCAGTCTGGGCCCCCCTGTGCCCACCTTTCTGCTTCAGCTCCCAGGGGCAGGGCTGAGCCTCCCGGGCACTTCCAGCCCCTCACCCAGCCCCTCTGCCCCAGCTCATCAGAGGGACCCAACCTGGGGTGCAGAGAGGGGCCTGGGCTGCCGGCAGGAGGGGCTTTCAGGCTGGAGCACATCTTTTTTCCAACAAAAAAACAACCAAGCTGTTTAATGGCATCGAAGTGACCCTAACAAAGTCCCTAGTGACAATCCCCAGTCCTCATGTGAAGTAATGTGGCTTTTTCACGTTGATGCCATATTCTGCGAGTGCCGGGGTCAGGTCCTCCATGGTCAGCGTGTATTTCTTATCCTGAGGGACACAGAGCAGCATCACTCACCATGAGGCCAACCCGAGCTGCCAGGACTCCCCAAACCCTCCCGGGTTCAGGAGTTGTCCCCCACGAGCTGTAGTGACCCACTCAGTGCCCAGCAGCAGTTCTGGGGACACTGACCCACTCCGAGGTGCCCCTGTTCTGTGTGCTCTGTGTCCCTGCTGCTCAGCAGCAGGATGCTGAGGGTCTCCCAGTGCTGCAGATAAATCCTCCTGTCCCTCTTGGGGCGCCCCCCCCCAGCAGGTGACAACTGGCAGAACCCCCAGGATTGTGGCTGCACACTGGCTCCCTAGGGACATTGTTCCCCAAACATCCCAGTTCCAGTCGCTGCTGGAGGGGGGGACACGAGGGCCCCAGGGCTGTGGCCACTGGCACGTTCCTGGGGAGCCACCAGAGCTCAGCCCCCCCAGTCCCACTGTCCCCCCCGGCACAGCCCGGCTGTGCCAGTCCCCTTGCTGACCCTTGGGAGCACAACCCCATCCCATCCCGTGTCCGGTGGGTCCCGCTGGCAGCAGCCCCCGAGGGGATGTCCCCCCCCATCCCCCCCACCTTGCTCTTGCTGCGGGAGCTGCCCGAGGCCGTGCCCTTCATCTTGCAGTGCTGCAGCGCGTCGTTGGCGATGTCCGAGATGAACTTCTGGGCAGCCAGTGAGATCAGGCGGATGCTGCCGGAGAGGGGCAGAACGTCAGAGCACGGAAATCACCGAGATGGAGGAACCCCTGGTGGGACCCCCCAACCCTCTACAGACCCCTGGGGGTCCCCGAGGCCACACTGCTGCCACTTACATGCGTGGGTCCGAGGCCTCGAATCCTGCTCTGTTGAGGTAATATCCCGTGACAGCATCTGGGATCTGCGGGAGAGGGAGGTTGGAGAGTCCCCACGTGGCGGGGGCAGCTGTCACCAGCAAGCAGCCAGTCCCGGTGCCCGCCCCCGTACCGTGGGCGTGTAGTCCTCCAGCTGCATCAGGAAGTCCACCAGCGGCGTGGTGGAGACCACCGGCTTCACGTCCCCGTTGGCCGCGCTGGCCGGCACGTAGACCCCGTTGGACATGGCCCCTTCAGGGGGGGCCGCGGCCACGGCTGCAGAGACGGGCACTGCGGGCACAGGGGGGCTGAGGGGACAGCGCTCCCTCGGTGCAGCCCCAGCCTCCCACCCGCCGGACCCCCAGACTGAGGGGGCAGGCAGGCTCAGTGGCCGAGCTCAGGGCGTGCTCCGCCCCCCTCAGGAACACCCTAGTCTTGCCCTACAGGTCCCCCCACCGCGCTTCAGGGACCCCCGGCACCCCCTGGGCTCCGAGCGGCCCGTACCCCACCACCCCAGCCCAGCAATCCCCGGGTTACGAGCGCCCCGCACTCCGACCCCACGCTCACCTGGCCCCCTCCCGCCAGCCGCACCGCCCTCGGCTCCACGCGCCGTCCCGCCCACCGCTCCCGGAGGCGCCCCGGGAAGACCGCTGCCGCCGGCGGCCGGGCTGGGTTTGTTGTTGTCGGCGGCGGGGGGCGCGGGGGCGGGCAGGGCGGGCCCGGGGGCGGCCGGGGCCGGGGCCGGGGGGTCAGGCTCGGCGCTGCCGCTCATCCCTCCGCCGTTGCCTGCCCGCGCCTGCGCGCGCCGCACTGGCCACGCCCCGCGCCTGCGCCGGCGGCGCCTCCTCATTGGCCGAACTGCCCTCGGCCCCGCCTCGCGCACGCTACGCCGCCTCATTGGCCAACCGGCGCCCAATCGCCCCGACCCCAACGGCGCGGCACTGAGGCAGAGGGGGCGTGGCCACGCATGTTTATTGGCCCCGCTCCAGCCCCACCCCCTCTGCCCCCGGTCCCGGTCCCGGTCCCGGTCTCGCCGGGTCACGGCGACAGCAGCGCCTGCAGGAGGCCGGGGAAGTTGGGGGTGCCCCAGCCGGTGACGGGGTCCCAGGCGGGGCTGGCGCAGAAGCCCTGTCCCTGCACGGCGCCGTCCAGGCAGGAGAGGTGGCAGCCCTGCGTCACCTGCGGGACAGCGGGACCCTCACGCACAGCCCGGTCTGACCCGGCCCGCCGCCAACCGGACCCACCCGACACACCCGGGCACAGGGACCCGCCTCCAACACCCCCGGGGAACAAGGCCTCCCCCTCAGCCCCCCGGGACGGGGACCCCCGGGACATTCCGAGGGGCAAGAGCCAACCCCCGTAGGCAGCCACGGACCCACCCGAGGGCACACACACAAGCTCCCGCGCGGCACACGGACAACCCCCCGGGGAGCCCGTGGAGACCCCCAAGGACCCATCCCGCACAACCTCCCTCCCGCGGAAAGGCATCATTCCTCCCCCAGCCCTGTCACCCAGGACCGGCTCCCGGCCCCCCCCAGCCCCTCACGTCGTAGAGCGCAGTGCCGTGGCCCCGCTCCTGCAGCCGATAGAGCGCGGGGTTGAGGAAGCCCAGCGGCGCCAGCCCCCGCTGCAGTCGCCGGTCGTTGATCAGCGCCACCATGCCCGCCACCACCGGCGTGGACGCCTGCAGAGACACCGGCCCTCAGCACCCGCCCGCCACTGGCAGCCAGCACCGGGCTGTTCCCCCCCGCCGATGTCACTGAACCCCCCGGGCTGTCCCCCTCAACAATGTCCTCAACCCCCCTGGCTGTCCCCCTTGCCAATGTCTGCAACACCTGACACCCATGCTGTCCTCTTTACCCATGTCTCTAACCCCCTGGGCTGTCCCCCCCACCGATGTCCTCAACCCCCCAGGCTGTCCCCCTCACCGACGTCCGTGACCCTCTGGGCTGTCCTCACCAATATCCCCCAACACCCGGGGCTGTTCCCCCCACCGATGTCCCCAACCCCTCAGGGCTGTCCCCTTTACCAACATCCCCAACCCCCGGGGCTGTCCCCTCACCGATGTCCCCGACACCCAGGGCAGTGGGATGCGGTTGGTCACCACCCAGTAGTTGTCAGACAGGGCGGCCATGTCGGGGTAGGCACGGCCGCTGCGGTTGAAGTAGGAGCCGGGCGGGAGCTTGGGGGCCGAGCGCAGGAAGCGCCCGACGGCGGCGGCCTGGGGACAGCACGGGGTGAGGGGGACCCGGTGCCACCAGGGCCTGGGGACAGCACGGGGTGAGGGGGACCCGGTGCCACCAGGGCCTGGGGACAGCACGGGGTGAGGGGGACCTGGTGCCACCAGGGCCCCCCCTGCCCCTCCTCACCTGGTACTCGGGCATGGGGAAGACATTGCTGAAGCCCCCACCGCTGATGTAGTCGGTCACCTCAGCAGTCACCAGGAAGGGGTTCTTGAAGGACGTGCCGCCCACGGTGGTGACGTAGGGGCTGGCAGGACAGGGGACACAGCAGGTGGGCACGAACCCCACACACCCCCCAGAGGGTCCCTCCTGCTCCAAGCATCCCCAGGCACACCAGTGGGGCTGACCCTCGGGGGGTCCCCCATGGGGCTCAGGACCAACCAGAGGCCACTGGCCAGGATGCACAGTGTCCCCCAGCTCTGCAGAGCGTCATGTCCCCGTGGGACCCAGGGTCACACCCCCAAATCTACCTGGAGGCTGGAAAGCTGGGCCGGAATGTGTGGTTCCCACCAGACACCCTTCTGCACCCAGCACCATCGTCACCTGCCAACAGGGTCACAGAACCCCAGACCGGTTTGGGTGGGACCTGAAAGACCACCCAGTCCCACCCCCTGCCATGGACAGTGACACCTCCCACCAAACCACGGTGCTCCAAGCCCCATCCAGCCCCATCTCTCCCAGCCTGTCTCCAGAGCAGAGCTGCTCCAGCCCTCCCATCATCTGCAGGGCCTCCTCTGGACTCGCTCCAACAGCTCCATGTCCTGCTTGTGTTGGGGAAACCAGAGCTGGACCCAGGGGGGGTCTCAGCAGAGGGTCACCCAGCAGTGTCCCAGCTGCTCCTCACCCACCAAAGGTGACCTGCTGGGATCCCCACCCAGCACTGGGACCCTCCCCCTGGCACTGTGACCCCCAGCCCTGGGACCCCAGGCCACCCCCCGCGCCACGCCGGCCGCCCCGCACCGGAGGCAAAGAGGACGGTGAGGCCCCGAGCTGCCGCCTTCATGAACTCGGTGTTGACGCGCTCCATGTAGGCCCGGGACAGGCTGTCCTCGTCATCCCCGTAGCTGACCGAGTGCACCCAGGGCAGCGAGGACATGTTGCTGAGCAGCAACAGCCAGGCCAGGAAGGGCTCCTGGCTCTCGTGCCTCCCTGCAGGGACAGAGCACAGCAGGTTCAGCTCCCCCAGCACCCCAGGCTGGAGGGGAGTAGGGCAGGGGGACTGTGACAGGCTGGGAGGGAACAGGGAGGGCCCACGAGGATGATGAGAAGATTGAGAAGCCCACGGTGTGAGGCAAGGCTGGGGAACTAGGAGAGAAGATGGTTCAGGGAGACCTTATTGCCATGATCCAGTTGTTAAAGGCTGGATGGAGATGCACCATTGCATCCAGCCCTCCCATCATCTCCATGGTTCTGGAATCACTGCAAGGTGACTCCCCTACAAGCTGTTAGACACCAGCTCCGACTCTGGGAGCCCACCAGGTACAAGCCCGTGGGAAGGCCCTCTGGGATGTCCCTTGGCCAGTGTGCTGTGTGTGCCCCCCAGCGCTCCCCTTGGGCAGCCCCAAGCTCAGTGTGGTGTCTCCTGCAGAGCCAGAGTCTCCCCAGGGAGCAGCAGGTGGTGGGTACTACAGTCAGGGGGACACACTGAGCTGCACAGGGCACCTCTGGAGGGGGGGTCAGTACCTGCATTGCTGAAGACCCACGTGGAGATGTTGGCACCCGTGCTCATGATGTACTCCACATCCAGGCTGGCCTCCAGCCCAGCCTTGCCCTTGCCCTGGTGTCCAACCACTCGGTCGACCTGGGAGTGGTGGGCAAAGCTGCTGCCAAACAGCTGCATGAACTCGGCCAGGTCAGCCTGGTGGAAATACTGCTCCAGGAACTGGGGGGACAGGAAGAGGACAAGTTACTTCTTGTTTTCTCTTGAAAAAAACAAGGCAAGTTTTTTTCCCCTGATTTAGAAAGCCCAGCACAGGTCTGCAAAACGCTGCCCCCCTGGAGCTCCCATCAGCCACCGAGGAGTCCCCACGGGCCCCCCGGGGCCACCAGAGCATCCAAGAGCTGGAGAAGCAGCAAGGTGGGCACCGCAGGGACTGGGGACATCGCTGCCCGCGGGCTACCTGTGCACAGGCCTGGCTGTTGTTGGGCAGCAGCCCCACGTCCCCCGCCGTCATGTTGTATCTCTTGCGGAGCACGGAGGGTGTCACGCCCAGGTGGAACGTGGTGCCGCTCCCGGGAAGCCGCCCCCGCGCCGCCTCCGTCCCGGCCCCGTGCCCGGCTCGGCTCGCCGCCTTCCTCTCGGGGGGGAAGCGGTGCAGGCCGCCCACTGGGGAGCAGAGAGTAGGGCCAGAGCAGCCGCTTGTTGGGGGGGGGCAGCACAGCCCCTCTGCTTCCCTCCAACCCCCGCGCGTCCCAGCGGACCTGTCCCTGGGCACCTGCCCCCAGCGTGGCGCAGGAGGTGGGGACGTGCCCCCCGCCCCTCACCGGTCCCCACAGGTACCCCCGGGGCCCCACTCTGCACCCCCTGCCCTCCCAGCGGGGCACCCAAGGAGCCCAACCCAGCCGGGACCTGCGGGTGGGGGCTTCTCCACCCCAGGAGAGCCAGGGCTGCCCAGCCCCCTGCATGGGGCACCCGGCCCGGGAGAAGCACCGAGAAACACTGCGGGTGCTGCCCAACCACATCACAGAGGGTTTGGGCCAGAGAGGATCTTAAAGGCCACCAAGCCCAACTGCCTGCAGGGACATCTGCAACCAGATCAGGTTGCTCTGAGCCCGTCCAAATCCAACCTGACCTTGAGTGTTTCCAGAGATCATCAACTCACAGACTAGTTTGGGTTTGAAAGGACCTCAAAGCCCATCCAGTCCTACCCCCTGCCATGGACAGTGACACCTCCCACCAAACCACGGTGCTCCAAGCCTCATCCAACCCCATCTCTCCCAGCCTGTCTCCAGAGCAGAGCTGCTCCAGCCCTCCCATCATCTCCGGGGCCTCCTCTGGACTCTCTCCAACAACTCCGTGTCCTTCTTGTGTTGGGGACCCCAGAGGTGGCCCCAGCCCTGCAGGGGGGTCTCAGCAGAGTGGAGCAGAGGGGAAACAATCCCCTCCCTGGCCCTACTGGTCACACTGCTGGTAAGAGCCCAGGACATAGGTGGTTTCTGGGCTGCCAGCACATGATGCTGGCTCATGTTGAGCTTCTCATCACTCAACACCCCCAGGTCCTTCTCCTCAGGGCTGTTAATTATGGGAACATGTCACACACAAAGCTCCTCAGGGGGCCTAGATGCAGCTGGAGCAATGGCTGGAGGAGGGAATGCCACACTGTCCCTGGGGACACGGGGACAGCCCGTCCTGCTGCTCCTGCTGCTTCTGCTGCCTGCAGCTCCGGGCAGGACGTACCAAAGTCGAGGTGCTCAGCCAGCTCCTCGGGGACGGCGTAGGGGAGCGGGGAGCGCACGGCGCTGCGCTGGCCCCGCACGTACCGGTGGAACTCGGTCCCTGGCAGGAGGCGCTCGGCCGTGCTGAAAGAGAGGGACGGCCCCCGCGCCGGGACCCCCGCCGGGACAGCGGGAGGGCCGTCAGCGCCCGCCCAGCAGCATCCCCGCCCCCTGCCTGCTCCCCACGCCCTTCCCACCTTTCTTGCTGCTGGGATGGGCGGGATGAGCTCCCCCCCAGCTCGGCCCCCCTGGTGAGGCACAGAGCACCTTCCACTCCTCACCCAGCCCCAAGGCCACGGGGTCCCCTGGGACTGTTCCCCCAGCCCCCGCAGGGACTCCACAGCCCCATACACACCCTGTTCCCTGCCCCCCAGGTCGCCATCTGTGACCCTCCCAGCACTGGGGCTGGCACACGGGCTGTGGAGCCCTCACACCCAGGCAGGAATGCTCCTCGGGGTCCCTTGTAACCCAAACCCCTGACTCCATGGAAGGCAGGGCCTGGGGAAGGGGAGCCGTAGCCGGCAGGGCAGGGTCTGCCTCCCCCCGTGTTGTGGCCCTGGCCCGGTCCCCCAGGCTCACCTCGCTGGCATGTGGCACTCCAGGAAATCGAGGGTGACGACGCTCCCGCAGCTCCGCACCCCGTGGCCCTGCAGCCACTTCAGCACTGTCAGGAGCGTGGTGGGGGATGGCTGGACAAGGTCCCGCAGCTGCTCCAGGGACAGGTAATGCCCTGGGGGGCACAGGGAGGGTCAGAGCACCCCGCGGCAGGGCCCAGCGGCCCGGCGGGGCTCCAGTGTGGCTGTTACCATATCGTGGTGAGCGGGGGTCCGAGACGGCATTGACGAGCTGGGCCAGGCGCCCCCTGCCCTGCTGCCGCAGGGCGAAGGTCAGTGCCACCGGGTGGCCGGGGTCCACGCGGCCCGTGTGGGTCCAGCCTGGGGGGACGCTGCAGACGGGTGGGGGGTGAGCAGCGGGCAGGCACCGGCGCCCATCCTGTCCCAGTGGCCCCAGCACCTACCGGAATGGCTGGTCCTGCTCCAGGGCCAGGCCTGCGGCGCAGCTCCAGGCGGCCGCACACAGCATCAGCACGGCAGGGACCCCCCGGTACCTGCAACGGGCTGTCAGGGCAGGCGGCACCAGGACCTCCCGGGGACTGCCCGACCCCTGATTCCTGTCACCCGGTCTGGGATCCCCACCTGACCCCTTGGAGCCCCCGCCACCCCTGGGCTGGGGAGCCGTGCCTGACCCCACCCTGGTCCCCATCACACCGGGCTGGGCTCCCTGCCTTACCCTCCCCGGTTCCCGGTATCCCCGGGCCGGGGAGCCCCGACTGATCCCACCCCTCCAGTCCCTGTTATCCCGGGCCAGAGAGCCCCGCCCGAACCCCCCGCCCCCCCAGTGCCCCCGGGCCGTGGAGCCCCAGCTGCCTCCTTCCCAGGTCCCCGTCACACCGGGCTGGGATTCCCACCTTACCCTCCCCGGTTCCCGGTACCCCTGGGCCGGGGATTCCCTCCTGCCTCCCCGAGCCCCAGAGTCCCCGTCACCCCGGCCCGGGGACCCCCGCCTGCCCCCCGGTACCCCCGGTACCCCCGCGCCATCCCGCCGCCTCCCGCCGCAGCGCCCTGATCACGTGGGTGGGCGCATGAGTCTCGGTCACGTGAGAAACCCGAGACAGCGGTCACGTGACGGGCAGGGCCCGACGCCCGGCGGTCAGGGCGGCCGGGGTGCCGGGATACCCCGGGGGCGGGAGCAGCGGGACGGGGACGGGGTTGGGGCTGTGGCTGTGACCGGGACCGAGAGCACCGGGACCGTGAGCACCGGGACCGTGACTGTGACCGAGGCCGACAGCACTGGACCCGGGACCGGGACCGGGACCGTGGCCGAGAGCACCGGGCACGGTGCCCGCCGGTCCTCCCGGCAACTCGCGAGCGGGGCCGCTCCGGCAGCCCGGGGCGGGCTCCGGTCCCGGTCCCAGCGGGGACAGCCGCTTGCCGGACGCCCGGAGAAGCTGCCCGGGCACGGCACCGGCCGCTTCCCGCCTCGGGCTGCCGGAGCGGCCCCGATCGTGCCCGTCCCTCTCCCGGCCGCGTTGCGCAGCCGTTACCGCGGCAGCCCAGGGCGCAGCGGCCCGGTGGGACGTCCCGGAGCAGGAGACGTGGCTGTGGATGCTGCCCGGGCCGAGGGTCCCTGTCGGGCTGGTGGTCCTGGGCTGGGGGCAGGTGTCTGTGCAGTGCTGGTGGTCCCCTGCGGCTCCTGGGCTGGGGACAGGGGTCCCATGCGGGGCTCGGCTGAGACACCCAGGCTGGGGGCCAGCTGAGGAGGGGTCGTGCCCAGCACCCCACCAGGGTGGGATGTCCGCGGGGGGAAGCCGGTCCTGGCGAGGGAAGGAGGCTCAGGAACAGCGAGCAGGTCGTGCACCCAGAGGGTCCCCGTTCCAGGAGGCTGGAACCTCGCTCCAGGAGGAGCGGGGGGAGGCTCAGGGAACCGGGAGTGCGTGTTCTCGCCCGGTGGTGGCAGCGGGTGCCAGGGGGTGACGGCTCAGTCCTGGGTGAGCGGCCGTGCTGCCCCCCCGGCCGTGTTTGCCCCTCCGCCGTGCGGCCCCTCCCCCGCCGTTCATCCCCCGGCCGGCTGGCACCGGCACGACGGCCCGCTGCTCCCGCAGCTGCTCTCGGCTCCTCCGCTGTCCCGGTAGCTCGTCCTGCCCACCGGGGGACCCTCCCGATCAGGTTGGCAAGAGTGTTGGGGGGCACCGGCAGGTCTCGGGGGTACGGGAGGTCCCCGCGGTCGTTGGGAAGGGGCTCTGAAAAACGTGCCCCAGCCCCCGCGGAGCCTCCAGGGCCGGGGCTGGGCAGGTGGCGGGGGCTGTGACCCCGTCTGCCCCGGCTGGTCCCTGTCCCGCCCTGGCCACAGGTGCAGACGTGCTGCTCACCGCAGCTCCAGCACTTCCCGGCTGCTTTCCTGCCGCAGCAGAGCCGAGTCCAAGGCAGGAAGAGCCGGACAATGGGAAAACCACCTGCCTGGCCCAGGCTGCCGCTGCTCCCACGCCGCAGCTGGACTGTGACCGTCCCGTCCAGAGCCGCGGCTGCCGGGGGGGGGGGGGTGGGGGGGCCAGAGGGCTTCTTTTGGCTCAGCAGCAGCACGAGGTATCACTGACGAGGTGGCGGGTGCTGCCCAGCTGGAGGGGACCTGGAGTGCTGTGTCTGGAGGGGCCCTGGGGTGCTGTCCCTTCCCAGCTGGAGGTGGCCCTGGGGCTGTGTCTGGAGCCGACCCAGGGTGAGCCGACCCAGGCAGTGAGCGCTGCCCGGAGCTGCTGCCCCCCCCGGGCGGGTGCAGCTGCTTTGGGCAAGGCTCTAAGTAGGATGAGATTTGCAGATTATGTCCTGGATCTGTCAGGCCAGCAAAGCTTAGGTTGCCGTGACAGAGCTAATTGCTCCAACCAGCGTCTGCTGCCAGCCGGACCAGCTGGTCCGCAGCAGGAGGGGACACCAGAGCCCCAGCTCCCAGCCCGGGTGCCCTGGCTGCAGCTCTGCCCGCCCGGGTGCGCTGTGTGCTGGTCCCGCAGCTGGAGGTGAACGTGCCCCTTCCTCGGGACAGCCGGGATTGCCCGAGGTTGGGCAGTTTTGGGGGGAACAGCAACATCAACGTCCTTCCTGCTGGCCAAAACCCAACTCTCCCAAGCCTGCCTCCAGAGCAGAGCTGCTCCAGCCCTCGGATCGTCTCCGGGGCCTCCTCTGGACCCACTCCAGAGTTCAGAGCGAGCTCTGGTTCAGGCTGTGCTGGAGGCTGCAGGACCTGCACTCCCAGTGCTGACTGGCCCTGCTGCTGAGGCCGGCAGGAAGGCTGCAGGGCTGCCCGGGGGCCAGAAGCAGCTCCAGCACAGCCCACATGCCCCTGCTCTCCCACCCAAGGAGCTGCCCCGAGCAGCAGCAATGATGTCCAGCTCTGTACAAACAAGTGTGGTTTATTAAGGCATTTCTTTGAGAAGTTGGCACTTGGGTCCAGGCTGTGCTGGAATGGCCCAGGGTGCAGGCCGATGAGCAGCGCCCAATACATGCAGCTCAGCAAGACACGATACAAAAGGTACAAACAAAGTAGAAAACAGGACTCGTAGTACAATGTGTAAAAATAAATAACTGGAGACTCGGCTCCTGGCTGGGCTCAGCAGCCCGTGGCTGTGCCCCCCAGACCAAAGGGGGCTGCTGCATGTCTGACCCTTCTCCATGCGTGCAGGGAGGTGACCTGTCCGTGTTCCCCTGTCCCAAACATGCAGGGGGGAGTGGGGTTGCTTGGTCCCCCCCTGGCCTAGGGCTGGGGGGGCACATGGTGCCCTCAGGGTGCTCCCCGCAGTGCCCGTGAGCGCCCAGCCTGGCCAGGGAATAAGGGCAGAGGGGTGCCTGCCCCAGGAGCCCCAGGAGCCATCCCTGTGAAGTGAGGCATAACCCCCCTCCCCTCCCAGAGCTGCCTTGGACCTCCGTGGTTCCCAGGCGTGGCCCTGCAGCCCTCTTGGTGCCACCACCCCAGTCCCATGTCACTGCCCGGTGCCCAGGATGGCTCCCAGGGCACCCAGCACCCACTGGCAGGTGCATGGTGGGGAGTGGGGTGCAGGGCTGTGCCTGCAGTGTGGGGACGCCCCCAGCACAGGTGGGGCTGCAACCTGCAGCACAATGGGGGGTTGGGGCTGAGACAGCGACAGAGGTGGGGCTGTAGCCACCGGTGGTTCAGTGGGAAATGGGGAGGGAGTAGGTGAAAGTGAGGGGTTTTGGCTGCTGTGATAAAATGTTTGGGGCTGGGGTTGCAGCCATGGGGCTGACATGCTTTGGCCTGAGGCTACAGAGTGCGTGAGGAAAGTGTGGTGGGACGAGATTCCCCCAGCCCCTCCTGAGGAGCTGGCTGTCCTCCCCAACATCACAGACGTGCACACGTCCAGGCTGGGCACTCAGGGCTGCTGCCATGCTCCATGTGCCCTCGCTCTGAGCCCACCTCCCCGTGTGGGTCACAGCGACCGTGAGCACCCCTGGCCTGGCTGGCAGTGCCTGGGACTGCGCTCCTGGGGCCAGGCCACCCGTGCCCGCTCTCCCGTGGGCAGCTGTGGGCTGGGGGGCTGCCCCTGGGGCCAGCCTAGCATCGGCTGCATGTGCAGCACTGGGGCAGGACGGGGACCAGCCCCATTGGGTGCAGCTCTACCCCTGCCCACAGCATCAAGCAGTAGTGCCGGGCAGCTCCTGTGCAGAGGGCTGGGGCCCGGGCTGGGGCCCAGGCTGGGGTTCTGGCACTTGCCCCCATTTTGGAGACCGTTGTGGTGAGCATGTCCCACTGCAGGGCCCTGGGGGAGGCCAGCTGCCCAGTGTCCCACCCTGCTGGCTCCCACCATGATTTTGTGATTCTGTGTGGCTCCAGGCCGTGTGGCTTTCTGGGGTACCCCCTGCCACCTGCTCTCCTGTGGCTGCAGGCTGGCCACCAGGTCAGGGGCAGATGGAGCAGGAGGCCACTGCCTTGTGTCACCAAGTGGCCACACTGCTGCCTGTCCCATGCCAGGCACCTCGGGGTCAGCTCCATTGCAGCTCTCAGGCTGCTGCTGCTGCCAGCCCTGCTGCACAGCCTGGGCAGGGGCCGTGTCCCTGCCCCAGCCCTAGCCAGCCCATGGTTCCAGGAGCAGCTTCTCCAGGAATGGGGCTCCCACGCTGAGTAGGGCACCTGCCTCCCAGCCCAGGCCCTGAGGAACAGCAGCTCTGGGAAGGAGATCCCTCAAAAGGGTCCCATGCAGTGGTGGGAGGTGGAAGGGCTCGGGAGACTCCAGAGGATCCCCTTTCCCCCCACAGCCACGGACAGGCAAACAGAAAGTGGGCACTGCCTTCCTCCCCTCTCCAGCCTGGCTGCGATGGGTCTCTCCCCTCTGTCAGGAAGCAGGTTCAGGCACCACCGTCCTCACAGGCAGCATGGGCGGACGGGCAGGACGGGCAGGATGGGCAGGACGGGCAGGCTGCAGTGCCTGCACCTGCTGAGCAGCACATCCCTGCCCCGAGAGCATCCCCCTGAGCCCTGGGAGCTCCTGCAGGGATGGCTCAGTGGGGCCGTGATGAGGCTGGGCCAAGTGGCTGGGGACAGCAGGGTCTGTGGGCTGCAGGAGCCCAGCCCAGCAGGACAGGGAGCAGCCGTCTGCCCCGGGCCTCTCTCAGAGCACAGAGTACCGTGAAGCACCATCCTGCCAGGCGCCGATCCGAGACACCGTGAGCAGTACAAGGAACCATCACCCCGGGGAGCTGGCACTAGGATCAGCAGTCCACAGGGCAGCAAAACCAGCACCGAATCTCCCAGACCGCAAGGAGCGACAGGAGCTGACAACTCTAGAGGACACAGGGACCCACAGCCCATGGCAGCCCCGGGCCAGGCAAGGTGCTGGGAGAGCAGGATTAGCACCCATGAGGAGCAGCCCTTGGCTTGGCTCCACTCCTGTCCCCACGGCTGTGGGGTGGGGCAGAGGAGTCCACGGGCCCAGGCCTAAATCCTGAGCTCGGCCTCCTCGGGAGGCTCCAGCGAGTGCTCGGCACTGATGGTGGAGGCGGAAGGCCCCTGTGAGATGCCAAAGGGCGAGACCACGGGGGAGCGGGCAGCCAGCGGGGACAGTGAGGGGGAGAAGCTGGGCGACATGGCAGACGACGAGATGGAGCCCTCGTGGCTGATGGGCGAGCGGCGCAGGGTGGACGGGAGCTGGAAGGTCCTGCCTGGTGGCGGCTTGGGGGGCACAGACTTGGCACCTGGGTGGGCCACTGAGGTGATGAGGGGCGGGGGGTCGATGCGGGGCTTGGGCTCTGCCTTGGGTTTGGTTGGGAAGGGCTTGCGCAGGGAGCTCTCATCCTTGAGGCGGGCGATCTCGGTGAAGACGCTGGCCAGCGGCTGGAACTGGGGGCACCAGTTCAGCAGGTAATCCCAGTTGTAGCTGCCACGGAGCTCCTCATCGCTGGCCACGATGGCGGTGAGCGAGCCCTCCACGGAGGGCTTGCCATCCTCTGGGAAGGCGTAGTCCTGAGGTTGGGAGGAGACGCTGAGGCCGCAGCGCACGCCCAGGAAGGCGCTGCCCCCCCCGTCCTCGCGGTACAGACTCGGGGGTGGCCCTGGCAGCAGCAGCCCGGAGCCCTTCTTGCTCTTGAACCACTGGGCGCTCTCTAGGGCGGTCGGCTCGCAGGAGATGTCAGAGAGCTGGTCGGCGTCCTGCTGGATGCCCGAGTCGGGGCCGCGGGCGGAGATGTGCTCCTGCATGGAGGCCGTGATGCTGGCCACACGTGGGTACTCGTTGATCATCCGGATCTCGTCGTCCTCTGCGGCTTCGGCGGAGCCTCGGCCGCTGGAATGCGAGGGGTCCAGCGAACCCCCCCGCGTGTAGGGCCCCACTGGCTCGCCCCCGTACCCCGGCAGGGCCTGGTGGTAGATGTGCTCGCCCCCCGGCAGTGCCGGCTCCTCGCGGCCCAGCTTCTGCAGGGAGCCGCTCTGCGCCCGGCCCAGGCGCCCGTCCGCCTCTGGCTTCTCACCGCCCCGGCGCTGCCGAGAGCGGACCAGCGCCAGCACGATGGCCACGGCGGCCAGCACCACCACCACGCCCAGCGAGGCAGCCACGGCCACCAGCAGCAGGTTGAGGTCGGGGGCCAAGCCAAAGGAGGTGTGCGTGACATCAATGGTGACCTGCGCGGAGGCGGAGCGGGAGGCAGGCAGGGGGCTGCGCGCCTGCACCTCCAGGCTCATCTCCCGTGGCTCCCTCTTGGCGCGCCCAGCGCCGGCCTGGGGTTGGCTGTCCACGCGCAGGAAGATGGTGCCTGTGGTTCGGTTGATGGCAAAGTACGGTGAGGGCTTTGCCAGGGAGTACAGTACGACGCCGTCGGCCCCCTCATCCTCATCCGTGGCCAGCACCCCGGCCGATGCTCTGCCCTTTGCGGGCACCCTCAGGGACCTCAAAGTTGAAGGAGGGGCTCAGGAAGATGGGGTCATATTCATCCTCCCCTGTCACCAGCACCCGCACGGTCACGGTGGCAGAGGCATTGCCAGTGTCAGTGGCCCTGACCAGGAGCTGGAAGGCTTTGGCTCGTTCGTAGTCGAAGGTAAGTCGGGAGCGCAGCTCCCCGGAGCTGCTGTTGACGGCGAAGGCGTCCCGGCCCTCCGCCATGCCAGGCTGCCCCACCGGCTGCTCCAGCACCGTGTACCGCAGCTCCCCGAACACGCCAGTGTCTGCGTCGATGGCCCGCAGCGTGGTGACCAGTGTGCCAGGAGGCAGGTTCTCCCGCATGCTGGCACTCAGCACCTCCACCGGGAAGTACGGCTTGTTATCATTGACGTCCTTCACCTCGATGGCCACGGGCACCAGCGCAAAGTGCCCGCCTGGCAGGTCTGTGGCCTGCACCACCAGGGCGTGCAGCGCCTGTGCCTCCCGGTCCAGGGGCCGTGCCAGGCACAGTGCCCCCGTGCTCTCGTGAAGCTGGAAGAGCCCGTGCTGGTCCCCTGAGCTGATGGTGTAGTGAACATGGCCACGGGGCCCCGAGTCGGCATCATGGGCCAGCAGGCGCAGCAGCTCCGTGCCGGGCGGCGCGCTCTCGCTCACGGCCGCACGGTACTCGGCACGGGTGAACACCGGTGGGTTGTCGTTGACGTCCTGCACCATGATCAGCACCGGCACCGTGGCGCTGCGCTGCGGCAGGCCCCGGTCTGAGGCTGCCACGGTCAGGTTGTAGACTGGGATGGCCTCAAAGTCCAAGGGCTCCACAAGCACCAAGGCTCCCTGTGTGCGGAGGTGCCCCCCTGCCCAGGCCACCCTGCTCTCCACCTGGAAGGCGTTGCCACCGTTCCCGCTGACGATGGTGTAGTCGAAGCCAGCGTTCTCCCGGGAGAGGTCGGCGTCACCTGCCTCCAGTGTCAGCACCGTGGTGCCAGGGCGCAGGTCCTCGGGGACACTGGCATTGTAGCGTGGTGCCTGGAAGCTGGGGCTGTGGTCATTCACATCCAGCACCTGGAGCTGCACTGTGGCCCAGGATGAGAGGCTGGGAGAGCCACAGTCGCGGGCCTCCACCACCAGGTCCAGGGTGGGCTGGCTGGCATCAAATTCCACCTGACGGATGGTGAAGAGGGTCCCTGTGAGGGCACAAAGCCAGAGTCAGCACAGGGGCAACAGGGAGCCGGGAAGGGTGTCAGGGTTATTGGCTGGAGGAACAGGCGTCTGGGACGCTGTGGTGGCTCGATGGCCACCCCACCATGCCTGCCTCAGCAGCCACCCCAGGCAGTGACCTGGTGAGGGGCTGGGCCTGGGCCAGCACGGGGGCACCTCCCTCTGCAGGCCCCGTCCGAGCAACCCCCGGGCACAGCCCCACACCACAGCTGGCCCCACACACCATTGCTGGGGTCGATGGCGATGTCAGGGCTGGGCACGGCCAGGTGGAAGGTGACATCCCCGTTGCTTCCAGAGTCCGGGTCAGCTGCGCTCACGGTGAGGATGATGCTGCCTGCGGGCGTGTGCTCTGGCACCGCCACCTGGAAGAGGAGGAAGCCCCAGTCAGCGCCAGGTGTCCCTCGCCTGGAGCCAGCCAGCAGGGCTGGGAGAAGCTCGGGGGCTGGCCAGGGCAGTGATGGCCAAGGTGGCCCAGCTCATGGCTGGCCAGAGCCTTCCCCACCTCTGCACCAGGGCCATGGCTGGCACACAGAGGGGGTCTGTCCCATGCACACAGCACCCCGCCTTGCTAGTGTGACTCCCAGCCAGCTTCAGCATCCAGCTCCTGATCCTGCTTTCTACTTAGCTCAGCTATTCTGAAGAGCTCTTTAATAGCTGATGTTTTTTCCACAAAAGGTACTTCACACAAATCAAAGAGCTCTTGTCTTTCTGGTGTGTCAAACAGCACGTACAAACAGAGGTTCCATTGCTCTGTGCTCTCAAGCATTTCTGTGGCTTCCCAGCTCAAGGTCTCACCAGAAACACTTGTCCAGGTTGCGACCCATCTCCCACCCCTTCTGGCTGTCCCACTGTCCCCACCCATTCCAGCACACCCCATCTGCAGGACACCGGGCAGGTCCCGTGGCTGCTGCTCCAAGGGCCACGTGCCTGGTTTCAGCCTCCTGTCCATGCCACAGCGACAGCACAAGGGGTGTCGGGGTGTGGATGGGGGCTCGGGGGGGCATCAGACCCCCCCCCACCAGGATCTCTGTGCCTCCTCAGCCAGGTGAGGCAGGCAGGGACAGCCCAGGCTGCCCAGCACACCGGTGCACCGTACCTGGTAGAAGCCCTGGCTGAAGGTGGGAGCGTTGTCATTGACGTCCTCCACGAGGACGGTGAGGTTGGCCTCGGTGTGGTGGCGGCCGTCGGAGGCGCGCAGGGTGAGGCTGTAGCGGCTGCGCTGCTCGTGGTCCAGCGGCGCCGTCAGCGCCAGGCGCCCCCCGTAGCGCAACACGGAGAACCTGCCCCCGGCACCGCCCTCCGGCACCAGCCAGTAGGAGAGCGCGGGGCCCGAGTCCACGTCGTTCCCGGTCAGCTGGGCGATCTGGGTGCCCAGCAGCGTGTCTGCGGAGAGATGAGGCATGAAAAGCAGCCCCATCTCCTTGGAGAAGACCTGGCTTGCCTGGTGGGACACCGGCTCAGTCCAGAGCCTGAGCACTGGGGAGAAGGGGAGACGCTGGGGCAAGGGGAAGGTCTTGGAGCGGCTGGGCAGGTCACGACTGGCACAGGGGCCACAGACAGAGAACAGGCAGGGCAGCCTTAGCCCCCCCATTGTGGGCAGGGGCCAGGGATGAGTTGGGAATCCAGCTGGTTCCCTCAGGACACAGCACTGGGGCACACAACCCCCGGTGCGGAAGATGTCAAGTGAGCACAGTGGGGTGGGCACAAGCCCCTTGGCAAGGGGACAGACAGGCCTCTCTGGGGGCTCCTCCCAACCAACAGGTGTCCATGCACCTCAGCTCGTGCCCTTGGTGGGGTGTGAGCCCCTCATGGTGGGGCTGAGCTGCACTTACTCTCTGGTACCCGCACCTCCCAGGGGAAGGGGATGGTGGGGCTGTTGTCGTTGACGTCCATCACCATGACGGTCAGCGTGGCAGAGCCCACCAGCGGAGGAGTCCCCCTGTCCATCGCTGTCACCACCAGGCTGCGGGAAGCACAGGGGTCACAGGTGCGTGGGCAGGCGTGGGGGGAGCACAGCACCCAGAGCACGGGGGGCACTGCGTGTGTGCACAGCACCTGGAGCATGGGGGGCACTGCACATGTGCACAGGGCTGGGCTGTGCCCATTTCGGGGGCAGCTGTGCACAGCATCCGGAGTGTCTGGGGCGATGGATATGTGTGGAGCATCTGGAGCACATCTGGGGGCAGTGAGTGTGTGCAGCGAGGGTGTGGGGGGCCGGGCAGCAGATGCACCCACACTGAGATGTGTGTCCACAGGGCAGTGGGCTTGTGCCCAGCACTGGGGACACAGGAGCAGGTGGTGAGTGTGGGTACAAGGGTCTGGGCATGTGGTGGGCAGTGGATTCACACACAGCCCTGGCACGGGCACGTGGGACATGCTGGCATGGCTGGAGGCTTTGGCAAGGGGAGGTAGTGGGTGCACCCAGAGCACTGTCAGTGTGTGCAAGAGGCAGGGGTCTGGAATGCAGGTGGGAGATGAGGCAGAACATCTTGTGGGGTGCAGGGACACAGGCATTTGGGGCATATCCAGGTGCTGGGGCAGGCATGGAGCCTCTGGGGGATGGTGGTGGGTATGTGGATGGAATGAACGCCCTAGGCCTCCTCATGTATGGGAAAGGGTCCTACAGGAAAGCTGGGAAGGGGCTTTTTAAAAGGGCATGTAGCAACAGGACAAGGGGGAATAGCTTAAAACTGTAAGAGTGGAGATTTAGGTCAGACATTAGGAAGAAATTATGTGCTGTGAGGGTGGGGAGAGCCTGGCCCAGGTTGGCCAGAGAAGCTGTGGCTGCCCCATCGCTGGCAGTGTTGAAGGGCAGGTTGGATGGGGCTTGGAGCAGCCTGGGCTGGTGGGAGGTGTCCCTGCCCATGGCAGGGGTGAGACTGGGTGAGCTTTAAGGTCCCTTCCCACCCAAACCAGTCTGGGATTCTGGGATTCTATGAAGAAGGGACTGAGACATGTAGCCCCAAGTGGAGCATGCCTGCAGGGGAGAGAAGCGCCTGGGTGGGAGGCAAGAGTTGTGCCTTGCATCTGAACCAAGGGAAGATTCATTTTACTGCCTGCAGTGTTTGCCAACATCTTATCCACGGGTGGCTGGACGACGTCTAGAGCCTGTGGGCATGTTGAGACCTGGGCTGACTGCAGCAGGACTTGCCAGAGGGCTTGGGGCAGAGCAGCAGGGCAGAGGGTGCAGTGCCTAGGACTGGGAAGGGGCTGAGTGTGTGTGGCCCAGATTAAGCAGGCAGGAAAGGGAATGGGTGCAGCCACTGGAAAGAGTCCTGCCCATCTCATGGCCAACTGTCAGTCCTTCAGTACCATTTGCTCCCCATCTTAGCACTAAGCCTCAATTCCTGATGTTTGGCAAAAACATTTTACAGACAAGGCTGAGAAACCTTTGGGTGGCACCAAGTAGCCGAGTACCCCCTGCAGCCTTGGGTATGCTGCTCCACAGCTCTGCCCCCTCGTATCTGCAGCACAAGTGAGTCTGGCTCCACTCACCGGGTCTGGGACCAGATCTCCCTATCCAGGATGGCAGCAGTAGTGATGGCTCCGGTCTGAGGGTCGATGTGGTACAGCCCTGCCATGGGCAGGGACTGGTTGATGGCATACGTCACCTGCCCATTTACTCCCTGATCCAGATCATCTGCCAGGACCTGCAAAGCCACACAAGGGATTCAACAGTGCAGCTGTGGAGCCCCCCAAGGCTCTATCTATCCATGGGTGGGCCCAGGGCCAGTCCCACAGCACAGCCCCCAGTCCTCGCCCGGCAGAGGGGCTGCCAGGTGCCTGCCCGTGCCCCAGGGATACCTGGATGACGGGCGAGTCGTAGCTCTGCGACTCCCAGATGAAGGCCACGTAGTTCTGCAGCTGGAAGCGCGGCAGGTTGTCGTTCACATCCTGCAGGTTGAGGTTGATGGCCATGAAGCCAAAGGAAGCTGCTGTCTCTGCCTGCACCACCAGGCGCAGCCGGGGGCTGGCCTCAAAATCCAGGCTGCTGGAGTCCTGAACTGAGATGGCACCTGGGAGCAGGGAAACAGCAGGACGGGGTGAGGGATGCACCAGCACATGCCCCCCTCACCTTCTGTTTTGTTCCCTTGCACTCAGTCCCACCCCTCTGCTCGCAGACAGACAGAACAAACGTCCCGAGCTCCTCAGAGCCCTCTCCACACTGACAGCCTTCTCATCAGCCCCAGACAGCTGCCCAGGGTGACAAATCCTGCACCTTGCTCAGGACAGGCAGTTTCTGCTTACATCAAAGCATGCAGCAGTCCTCCCACTGCGAGACACCACCAGAGGTATGGCCCGTTCGACAAAGAGTTGCTTCACCTCAAGCCCCATACTGCTCCACCAGCTCACCAAGCTCCAAGCCAAAGTCACCCATCTGGAGCTCTTAGTCTGGGTCAAATCCTGAGGAAGACACTGGAGGAGCTGCCAGGAGATCTCCTGCTTGGGGTCTGGGGACAGACATCCACCCTTATCCTCCTGGGCTTTGGAAAGGACAAGGCACTGCTGTCCCACCCAGGAAGGTGGAGGGCATCCAAAGAGATGCTGAAATGACTGGCAGCATTCCTCCAGGCACACATCCAACTGTAAGGAGGAGGAGCTGTGCCCCCGTGGCTGAGCTGGGAGCCCTGCAGAGCCTCACCCCCTGCAGCCTGTTTCAGCAGCCACACACGACCACTAGTGAACAAGCCAGGAGAGCGGATGCAGCCTCAGGCACCCAGAGCTGCTCTGTGGCCTTGGACAAGCTCAGCTTCTGCCCAGGAGCTCTGCTGCCAGTTCTGACCGGTAACGCGAGCTGGACCCAGGCCATGCATCCAGAGATGGAAAACATGGATCATGGCCACAAGCTGGGCTGGGAGAAAGGCTCTGTCCTCTCCTCCTGCCACCCAAGGACTGGAAGCCAGCTGTGCTCCCTCGCCCCTCTGGCACCACTTGGCTGCCTGAGCAGGTCCTGCCTGCAGGGCTGGCTTGGCCCAGGAAACTGGGGGAAGCAGTCAGCAGAGGAGCCAGCTTCACCTTCTGAGGGGTTCTTCTGCCTGGGACAGAGGCAGCAGAGCCTGAGGTGGCCCTATGGGGCTGGGGGTGCCCCTGTGACATTCACCCGCTCTGCTCTTGTCCACAGCAGGCACCTCAGTGTGCAAAGCTCTCACACAGCTCCAGTGGACACCACCCCTGGTGCTGCCTGGGGATGGCAGAGCACAGTGACAGACTGGTGACCAGCCTGTTGTCATGGCAGGGCTGAAGGTCAGGGGCCTGGTGTAGCCCTGTCTGGCAGTGGGCCGGGGGAAGGAGAGCAGCTCTGTGCCAGCCCCCTCAGCCCCCTCCCTGCAGGGCTCCAGCACCCATCTCAGGCAGCTCCCTTGCCCTGGGAGAACGCAGGGCAGCCCCCCACAGACAGACCAACAGGACACAAGGAGGGACATGTTCTAAGGGAAAAATCCTGTATTCTGGGCACTCTGCCTGAGGGAAATGTTTCTCATTGGGATGAAGTGGTTCTGCCACAGCAACCGAGGTGCAGCCAGGACATGTCCAGGGTCTTCTGAGAACCACTGGCACACGCAGCTCAAGCAGAGACAGGACAAAGGGATGCGAAGGGACAGGAATCACAGGGGGGATGTGACTCTGTGGCCCCAGCAGGCCTTGCTGGGGCACAGCGTGGCAGCCTGCCCTGCAGACCAGTGTCACTGCCACAAATGGGCTCCCTGGGACGGAGCGAGGGGACCCTTTGCACACCTGTCCCCACCAGGCTCAGCGGGAGCACAGCCCCTGCAGGGGGTCTGGCTGCAGACCGGGAGGGAGTGAGGGGCAGGAGGGGGCTGTAAGGGGCTGTGAGGGGCTGTGAGGTCTGCTCCAGTTGCACTGCAGGGACAGGGCTTCAGTGGTGCGATGCTGCAGGGCTGTGCCAGGGCAGTGCCCTGTTCCCCACAGCCTGATTCCCAGCTGGGGAGATGGACACGGCAGGGCTCTGGCAGCACCTCGGGCAGCCTGGGAGGCACTGGGGCTACTTTCCCCTCCAGGCTGTAACAGCAGCCATGTGGGCTTGGGCTGAGAGACCTGCGTGCACTTCGGAGCATGGTGCCTGCTGGCCCTGGGAACAGGCAGGAGTGTCAGGGTGCCACCCTGTCACCCCTCCTCCATGGACAGGGCTGCTCACCTCCAGGCAGCAGCTTCGTGCAGACCCAGTCCTGCAGCACTGTGCCACGGCTGCCCCTTCCCCACAGGGGTCCCAGGGACCAGGGGCAGCCCCTGGCACCCCAGCTCTCCCTGTGAGCCTGCCCAGGGTTTGGGTACCCCTGCCCACTGACCCTGTCAGGACCTGCAGGGTATCAACTCCTGGGCTCAGTTTGGGGTGTGGGTTATGCTGTTTAGGTGCTGGCACACACCGGGTGACAGAGGAGTGGCAGGTGACAGCTAGGGTGTCACAGTCCTGTGGGGTGGCTCTGGGTGCCAAGAGGCAGGGCTGCAGCTCAGGCTCTTCAGGACTCAGGGGGCCAGACTGCGGTGGGGGCTGGGACCCCTTCAGGGACACAGTGTCCTGGCCTGGCCCCTCAACAGGCTCCCAGCACCCTCACTGTGCCTCGCCTGCAGCAGAGCTCAGCAGGTGGCTCACAGGGACACCAGGGCACAGGGGGGGCTACTGTAGGGCAGCTGAGGGGACACAAGGTGACAGGGGGCTGCCGTGGGCACCGTGACTGCAGAGGCTGCCTGTGCAGGGCTGAGCACTTCCCAACATGCCCACGCCCAAGCACTTAATCTCGGTGCGAATGGATTGCAGGCTGAGCCACAGGTGGCTCACGAGGACCTGCCCAGTGGCCACAGGCTGCAGGGGGCACAACCAGTGTCAGGAAGTTCTCTGTCTGTGTGGGATCCTGTCCCAAACCCAACCACCTAGCAGGAACAAGAGAGCATGGTTTTAACAAGAAGCTCCAGCTAGATGTCCAGGCTCTGAGGACTGACTTTCTCATATCATACACCCACAGAATCATGGAACAGTTTGGGTTGGGTGGGGCCTTTAAAGGTCATCTAGTCCAACCCCTGCAGTAAGCAGAGACATCTTCCACTAAACCAGGCTGCTCAGAGCCCTGTCTAACCTGGCTTTGAATGTTTCCAGGGATAGGGCATCTACCAACTCTCTGGGCCACCTGGGCCAGTGTCTCACCACCCTCATTGTAAAAAATGTCTTCCTAAGATCTGATCTAAATCTCCCCTGTGTCAGTTTAAAACCATCACCCCTTGTCCTATCACTACAGGCTCTGCTAAAAAGTCTGCCCCATCTTCCTTACAGGTCCCTTTTAAGTATTGAAACACCCCAATAAGGTCTCCCTGGAGCCTCCTCTTCTCCAGGCTGAACACCCCCAACTCTCCCAGCCTGTCTCCAGAGCAGAGCTGCTCCAGCCCTCCCATCATCTCTGGGGCCTCCTCTGGACTCTCTCCAACAGCTCCGTGTCCTTCTTGTGTTGGGGACCCCAGAGGTGGCCCCAGCCCTGCAGGGGGGTCTCAGCAGAGCAGAGCAGAGGGGGACAATCCCCTCCCTGGCCCTGCTGGTCACGCTGTTGGTGACAGCCCAGGACACAGGTGGTTTCTGGGCTGCCAGAGCACATTACAAGCTCATGTCCAGCTTTTCACTCACCAGTACCCCCAGTCCTCCACAGGGCTGCTCTGGATCCCTTCATCCCCCAGCCTGTGCCGATACTGGGGGCTGTGATATCCCAGTCTCTGCCAAACGAGCTCACAGCAAAGCCCCCCTCACCCTGTGCCCAGCCAGGCTGTCCCTGACACCAAGGGCTGTGTGGCCTGTCACAGGCTGCCCTCTGAACCCCCGGTGCAAACAGTGCCAGCTTGGCCCAGTGTCACCAGGCAGCCCCCTGCAACCAGCCTCACTGCTCTGCCCAGGTCATAGCTCCCCCCAGAGCACCACTGGGGTGTGCAGCACCCAGGACTGCCCCGGGACCAGCCTGGTGCACCACGGAGGCTCCCTTAGGATGCCCTCTGGACATGGAGTGGGTCCCCAGTCACCTTTGGGACTGCACAGCCACGGATCCACAGCAGCTTCACGCTCTCCTGAGTGCAGGAGCCTGGCTCTGAGGCCCCACCACGGGCTGTGTCACTTGGCTGGACCTGCCACCTCAGGCGGGGGCTGCACCCAGACTGCTCCTCAGCCCTGGCCGCTGCTAACGCCTGAACTGGGCTTAGCAGTTTTTGGGGAAAGACCCAGTTAGGAGGGGCCAAAACTGTGCTGGGAGCTGTGCTAACAACCTCTGGACCATGACAGGCTGGTGTCCATATCCCAATACCAGCATGATTTAATTTACTGGTATGGAGGTGTAGACTGTGCCCCTGTGCCTTTGGGGACTCTGAGCTGTGTGACAGCTGAGCAGGCACTCGCAGAGCACTGGTGGCCTCCCAGGGGGGCGTGGTGCCATACCTGAGCTGGGCTGGATGAGGAAGGCGTTCTTCTCGTTGCCACTGATGATACTGTAGGTGATGTGCCCCGAGGAGCCCCCGGTGTGCACCGCTTGGATGCTCACCACGGCAGTGCCTGGAAGGGAGGAAACGGTGGCAGCAGAGGCTGGGGACAGGTGGCACAGAGGGTCGGGGGGGGGTGGGCAACACACGTGCCACAGGAACACAGCTCTGCCCGAGGACACTGCTGCCAGAGGGAGCGAGATCTAATGGTGACTTTGGGCTGGGAGCCAGGACTCATGGGCCTGGCCATGGCCCCTCTGTGGTCTCACTGTTCCCCTCTGGAGACCTTCCAGGAGCAGCTGGGCACCTGGGACTGCCTACAGTGACCTAAACACTCTGAGGCAGGGTGTTGCCCCAGGAACAGGCAGGATCCAGGCAGGATCACCACCCTGAGCAGTCTGGGCACCAGGCAAACCCTGCAGTCCCTTGAGTCTGCCCAAAGCATAATGGGGCTTCCCAGGACCCTGCAGTCAGTGCCCCCTGCTTTGAGTTTCCCACAGTTCTGCCAGCCCACCACCCACCACCCTCCTGTCCTGTCCCACAGCTGATACCTGGGGCAGCGTTTTCTGGCAGAGCCACATCACTGGTGCTGCGGGGGAAGCGCAGCCCCTGGTAGGGCTCCTCCTGCACATGGATCACCACCACACCGGTGGAGGAGAGCGCCGGCTGCCCCAGGTCTGTGGCCAGGATGAAGAGTGTCCGCTGGCGCTGGCTGAGCGAGCCCAGGGGCTGCAGCAGCTGGATGTCCCCAGTGTAGGAGTTGATGGCAAAGGCGGGGTTGGGGGTGGCAAGGCGGTACAGGATGGAGGCGTTGGCACCTGTGTCCCTGTCCTCGGCCCTCATGGTGGCCACCACCTGCTTAAGCGATGTGTGGCGGGACAGGCTGACGGTGAGGGGGCTGTGCAGGAAGGCAGGGACATGGTCGTTGACGTCCCGCACGGTGACGGTGACACGCACAGCCGCGCTCCGGGGCTCCCAGGGCGCCGAGTCCACCGCCCTGGCCAGGAAACTGTACCCAGGGCAGCGCTCCCGGTCCAGCGCCTGGGCGCTCCTGAGGCGCCCGCTCTGCGGCTCCACCTGGAACATGCCAAGTGACTCGTTGCCCAGGTAGTAAGAGACCTGCCCGTTGGTGCCCTCGTCAGGGTCCTCAGCCTCCAGCTGCAGCACCAGGGCACCGACAGGCAGGTCCTCCGGCACCTCCACCGCGTAGCTGGGCTGAGCGAAGCTGGGCGCGTTGTCATTCAGGTCCAACACCCGCACGGTCACTGACATGGTGGCACTGCGTGGGGGGGTGCCGTGGTCCTGCACCACCACTGTGAGGCTGTAGGAAGCAACTTGCTCCCGGTCAAGGGCACGTGCAGTGGAGAGAACACCAGAGACTGGGTCTAGGCTGAAATCCTGCGCAGGGTCTCCATCTGGAAAGGAAGAAAGGGGATAACAAGACAGCGTGACTGTAACTGGTACAAGGAAGGACCTGCCCTGTGCTGCCCTGAGAGGACAGCATGAGCTCCACCCCAGTGTGGCCTAGCAGGGGGAGTAGAGTGAGCTGTGCTCTGTAAGGCCCCAGTGGGACTGAACCTCCTTGGGCCAGCTCTGTGTGTGTGTGTGTGTGTCAGGACTGGGTACAGCAGCTTACAGGCCAGTGCTGCTGCCCCAGGGGCCCCCAGATAACACATGGCATGATAACAGCAAGGAGCTCACTGAGCAACCTGTACACTCAACAGGTGAGCACAGCTAGGAGAGGAATGGAACTAGTCCAAGTTTGGGGAACTAGAGAAGAGCCTGGGAATGTGGGTATGCAGCCCTGGGGTCTAGATCTTGGGGTGCTCTCTACTGGGGCCAGAGAAACTAGAGGGCTGGGAGGTGGCAGCAGAGAACTGAAGGGAACAGGAGCTGCCACAGGTGATGGCTCCCAGAGCCATGTACAACCCAGGGTGAACCTCCCTGACCTACTGCTGAGCCAGCACCCCAGAGCTCCCCATGCTCCTCACCTTCCAGCTGGTATTCCAAGCGCCCGTTCTCGCCTCCGTCGGGATCGGTGGCCCGCAGGGTGTAGAGTGCCACATGGCTCTGGTTCTCTGGGACCTCCACCAAGCAGGACTCACTCTCCAGCTGTGGTGCATGGTCATTCTCATCCCCCACTGTGATGTGCACGGTGGCCTTGGAGAGGCTGGGGGGCAGGCCCCCATCCCGGGCATAGACTGCAGGGACACAAGGCAGGCTGCCACCCTGCAGGCTGGGAGCCACCACCAACGCCCAGGCAATCCCAGGGACAGCCAGGCCTGGGATCACAGGCATTCCTGTATGCTCAAACCACCCAACAACCCACAGACCCCCACCACTGCCCACCCCTGCCCCCCTCTGTCTGCCCCGGCCACCTGTGCCCCCCCCCCCAGCACAGCCCTACCTGTCAGCACGTGCTGCTCCTGCTCCTCACGGTCCAGGGCTCGTGTGGTGACAATCATCCCTGTTTGTGGGTGGATGGAGAACGGTCCCCCAGAGAGACCCCCATAGGACACCTGCCCATTGGCACCTGCAGGGAGGAGCCTGGTCTGAGGGCAGCCCAGCAACAACCTGGGAGCCTCTCAGCCCCGTGCCTCCCTCCTCCCAGGCTTCCCACCCACGGGTCACACAGGCTGTGGGACAGGATGATCAAGGATGATGGCAAGTAAAGCTGAAGCAGAGGTGTGTGGTAGAGGGAGGGCCCAGCCCAGCTTGTGGAAGGGAGATGGGCCAAGGAACCTCCAAGGAATAAAGGCCATTGTCTTGGGGAGCAGAGGGAATCAGAGCTTCTCCCAGGATTCAGCCCATCTCTCATCTCCAGGCCAGGAGATGATCCTTCCCTCCGTGGCCAGCCAGGCTCTCCGAAGCAGGTGGGAGGGGGCAGAGTGCACTCAGACCTGGGTGCTGCATCGCCAGAAGGGCCCCTGACCAAACTAGGCAGCTCACCCTTGCCCTGCATCCTCACCCAGATCCTGGTCCGTGGCCAGCACCTGCAGCACAGGGCTGCCAGCTGGCAGGTTCTCCATGATGAGCGCTTCATACTCAGGTTTCTCAAAAGTGGGAGCCTCATCGTTGACATCCAGCACCAGCACGGCCAGCAGCTGTGTGGTGGAGCGGCGCGGGAAGCCGTGATCTGTGGCCACCACGGTCAGGTTGTGCTGCGCCACCTCCTCCCGGTCCAGGGCCCTCACGATGGAGAGCGCGCCTGCCAACACCAAGAGGGGGGAGCTGGGACCACGGGGCACCAGGACCAACTGTTCCCAGGACAGGGCCACCAGGAGGCTGCTGGTGCTGGGTGAGCCAGGGACAGCAGGGTCCTGCCAACCAGGTGCTGTGCTGGGGGGTCTCCACACCCCACAAGTCTCCCTGCTCTGGGTTCCCCAGCCCACACCCATCTCCTTCAGGATAAGGGGCCACGGGCACAAGCTGGAGCACAGGAGGGTCAAGCTGCACATGAGGAGGAACCTCTTGCCTGTGAGGGTGGCAGAGCCCTGGGACAGGCTGCCCAGAGAGGCTGTGGAGTCTCCTTCTCTGGAGACATCCCCAACCCTCTGGCCGTGTTCCTGTGGGATCTGCTGGAGGTGACCCTGCTCTGGCAGGGGTTGGACTGGGTGATCTCCAGAGGTCCCTTCCAACCCTGACCACTCTGTGACCCTATGACTCCTGTGCCCCATGCTGCATCTCCCCCTGTACCCCTGCTCCCCCTTGCCCCCCCTGAGGTCCCCAGTGTCCCCACTGCCCACCCTGTGTCCTGCCGGACCCTCACCGGTGCTGGGGTTCAGGTGGAAGCGGCCATCGCTGTTGCCTGCTCGCAGTGAGTAGCTCACACGCCCATTCTCTCCCAGATCGCTGTCCTGGGCCACCACGTGCAGGGCCACGAAGCCCGTGGGCTGGTCCTCCATGACGCTGACAGCCGCGGGCGAAAGGAACTCGGGCGCGTTGTCGTTCTCGTCGGTGACAAAGACACGGGCGGTGACGGCAGCCGAGCGGCGCTGGCTGACATTGCGGGCCTGGTCCGTGGCCTCCACCACCAGGAGGAAGGAGGCAGCAGCCTCCCGGTCGAGGTGCTGCCGGAGGGTCAGCAGCCCCGAGCGGCTGTCGAGCTGGAAGGGGGCCCCGGGGGGCTCCTGGTGCCGCAGGGCGTAGCGCACCTGGCTGTTGGGACCCACACCATCCCCGTCCAGCGCCTGGAAGGTGAAGATGGAGGCGCCGGCCTGGGTGTTCTCGGGCACCACAATGGTGATGGGGTCTTCAGGGAAGGTGGGCGCCTGGTCGTTGCAGTCCTGCACGTGGATGTGCACCAGCACCAGCCGGCTGGAGGGGTAGCCATGCTGCGTGTCCTCCGCGCTCACCTGCAGCACGTGCCGGGCCCCCGCTTCATAGTCCAGCTCCCGGGCAGCATAAATCTCGCCTGTCACGCTGTCAACCACAAAGGTGCCATCTCCACCACCTCCTACCACCGTGTAGGTCAGCTGTCCTCGCGCAGGGGCGTCCGGGGGTGCCACTGAGCCGATGACAGACCCCGGCTTGACCCCCTCGAGCGGGTGCAGTGTCAGGACGGTGGCGTCAGGCCGCGGCAGCACCCGGGAGGATGGCAACACCTGCGGGAGAGGCTCAGTCAGGGGCATGCGCTGGGCTGCGTGTGCCCAGAGGTCCCCTCGGGGGCACAGCGGGGAGGGGGACACGGGGCCTGCAGAGAGAAGGTGTCAGGAGGCAAGGTCACAGCTCTTGTGGCCTAACAGATGAAGAGAAACCTGAGGAACACACTGAGCACAAGCGCGGGTGATGGGCTGAAAGATGAGCCTCACCTGGGGAGCAAGGACGGGTGAGGACAGACTGAGCTGCTGACTGGGCAGGGACAGCTCAGGGGGATCTTACCAAAGCACAGCAATACCTGCAGGGAGGGTGCCAAGAGGATGGGGCCAGGCTCTTCCCAGGGGTGCCCAGAGCCAGCACCAGAGGCCATGGGCACAAACTGATGCATAGGAGGTTCCCTCTGAACATCGGGAAGCACTTTTCACTGTGCGGGTGACCAAGCACTGGCACAGATTGCCTGGAGAGGTATTTATGTTAATCACTATTTATGTTAAAGATAGAGAAGTTAGTTTGGGGATGAGTTGTGCCTGTGGATGGGAGAGGATGCATGAAAGAACACAGCAAAACTGTCAGCCCAGAGGGGCACCAAAACTACACAGCCACGTTATAGGGACACAAACAAGCAGTTCAGGGACAGCCAGGCTGGCCTCTGCACCGTGACGGCTGCAGAACAACTTAATGACACCAACAGCTACAGACATGGCATGAGAAGGGGATGGTACAAGTGTGTGGTGGGGTGGCTACAGGCAGACGTGCCAGGCTGGCACACGCTGCTCCCCACAGGGCCCAAGGCAGCACCCTGGATCCGACTGCCCGGGTTCCAGCTGGGCTGCGATGAGGAGCACGTGGGAGATCCCTTGTTAGAGCGGGGAGAGGCTCAGAGTGAGTGTGGGTGTCTGACAGGACTGAGCGACCGACAGGCCCGGGGCAGGGATGAGCTGGTCCCTGCAGAGACAGCCCGTGGTGCTGACATTCACCTTCAATAGGTGCAAGGGCAAAGGAAAGTCAAGCACTTAGGAACTTGCTGACGATGTGGGAGGGCATTGCCAGCACTGAGAAGCAGCAGAACATCAAACAAGGAGAATCAAAGGGCCTTGGGAACTGCAAGAACAGGGATGGGAAGGTGTGAAATGGTGCACTGTGCAAGTGCCTTCTCCGGAGGAATCGGAGGCTCTGCTGTAACAGGAAGCCCCCTGCTAACAGCACAGCAAGGACTCGGCTGTCTGGGCCACCAGGCAGTGGGCACTGAAGCTGCACAGACATGAAGAACACTCTGACTGCCAGGAGCACTGTTTTCAGTTGATGCTGGGAAGAACTAATGTCTCTGTGCAGGGGACCTCTAAGGTCTTCTCTATGACAGCACGTCTGGGACAGGGCTGGCTGCCCAAGTCTGGAAAAGACAGAGCTGCTTACTGTGAATGCTGTTGACCACTTTACAAGTAAGAACGTGCCCAGTGGCAGGAAGACCTGTCCCTTCCCATCCAGGTTCTCCGCACAGACTTTAGGGCTGGAACAATAGCTGAGCATAGGCAGAGGGCGCCCTGGGACGAAGGCAGGGAGGAAGGCTCCCGAGTAGCTGGATGGTGTCCTCCAAGAGGCGGGCGAGGGGCAGGTGGGGCAGAGACAGGAGGAGCTGGGTGCGGTACCTGGAGGCGGAGGCTGGCGGCCGTGCTGCGGGGCGGCGCCCCCCCGGTCGCTGGCGGTCACCGTGAAGAGGTACTCGGCTCGCTCGGTCCGGCGCAGCACCGTGGCCGTCCGCAGCTCCCCGGTGGCCATGTGCAGTGTGAAACGCTCTGCCCAGGCGCCTGCAGAAAGAGGTGAAATGCTGCAGGGAGAGGCAGAGGGGAGGGCAGGGGCAGGCAGGGAGGGAGCGCGGCGGGGCAGGGCTGGGCACCCGTCTGCCCACGAGGGTGACAGCGGCAGCATCTGTGAGTCACTTCTGCAGCTCCTACCTATCAGTGAGTAGATGATGGTCCCATTCTCACCCTCGTCAGGGTCCTTGGCCTGCAGGGAGGCGACTAGAAGTCCCGATGGCTTCTCTTCCAGCACCTGCAGCACAACCCAGGGAGCAGCTGAGTGCACGGGGCACCCTTCAGTCTACCCCCACAACCCCTAGCACGGCACAGGATCTGCACCTCCCCACACCTGCCCTGCACCTCGCCCAAAGCACAGACTCCCTGCAAGACCCGCAGGCTGTGCCTGAGGCTGGACAAGATGGAGAAGTCCACAGCAAAGCTGGCAAAGGGAGTTCCTGCCTGGCCAGCCCTCCTCCTGTGCTGCCCTGCTCCACAACCAGCTCAGCAGCGCTGGGATCACAGCCGGCGGCAGGGTGACAGGACACTGATTCACCCAGGTTACATCCAAGGCCTGGGAAAGCCCAGGGCTCCACAGCAGTCCTGGCTCACTCTGCCCCAGCACACCCCTGCACTGCCAAGCTCCACAGCCAGGCACCCTGACAATGGGTTTCCTCAGTTCCCACCAGCCAGCCCAGGGACATTTGCCATCTCTGGGAATGCAGCTGGCAGTTCTTCCTGGGTTTGGACACCCGGGGTCTTGAGGCTTTTCCCTCTCCCCTTTGTTCCTGGTTAGCAGTGCTGGCTGCCTGTCTGCAGGCACTTAAGACCACAATTTTATGCCAGTGCATCACAGTACCACGAAGACACTAGGCAGGTGCTCAGCTACGCCACATCCCGAGGTCAGTTCTCAGCTTCCTGACAGACCATACACAAGCACCTCATCTGGACAGTCATGGACACAGGCACATCCCCATGGCTGCCCCTCACCACCTGCCAGGTCCTGGGGAGCACCCTCAGCCACCCACCTATGCCTGGTGGGCCTGCCTCTCCTTCAGCCCAGCCTCCCTGCATCCACCCACCCCTCCTGGCAGAGCAGCCCACTCCACCCCAGGATGAACCACACTCACATCCTGAGGCCACAGACCTCAAATCCACACCCGACCAGCACATCCCCCAGCACGGCTCCTCCGCAGAGCGGCTGTGCTGGGTGATCCCTGGTGGTGCCACTTCAGTGCATTGACCAAAAAGAGCCCGAGGAAAGAGGCTGCAGCCCCTGGGAGAGGGAAGCGTTAATGCAGTTGCACTGGGAGCGGAGACCAGAGGAGCTGGACTTGTTTAGCCAGGCCAAGCAGTGATGTGACTGCACTCTGTAAACACTGGGGAGAGAGGAGGGAAATTCCAAGGAGAGAGAAGAGCTGTTTAAGCAAAAACACAATATTGGCATAAGAACAGATGAGAATAAAGTGGTCAGAAATTAGTTTAGGCTGGAAATTTAGAGATGGTTTCTAACTACCAGATCAAGGAATCTGGAACAGCATTTCACAGCAGTGATGGAGGCAGAAGACCTTCTAAATATAGCCTGGCTGTTTATGAAAAGGAGTGTCTGTGTGGACACCTTGGAGTGGGGCTGTGTTCAGGAGGCCCCTTCCAAACCCCCCCCATAACAGGGTGGGCAGGGCCTGCCCCCCACGCTGCCCCTCATGGCCCATGACCGGGACACAAGGGCTCCTGCTTTGTGTGCCTGGGCACACCCTCTTCCACAAGGAATCAAACTCCACCCGAGGAAAGCAGTGAGGAGCAAAATGGGAAGCATCCACACAGGCCCCACGTACAGATGCCATTTCAGAGGCACAAACAGAGGAATAAACAGCTGTAGAAGTGGTCTTGCCTCTGCAGAAAACCTCCTTAGCCTCAGTACAGTTGCTACCAGGCAGCTTGTCCAGGTCTGCTGTCCACCCTCCAGGAGCTGTTGCAAACACCAGCTGGGCCCAAAGATCAGAGCCACCCCAGCCACGAGCTCAGCTCTGCCAGCGGCTGGCAGGGGGCACACTGAGAGGAGGCAAGAAACAGGGTATGTGTAGAATAATCCTCCTGTGAAACCTTCCCAGCTTCCAGCAGTCTGTGGCTAAGTCACTTCCTGAGCCACAGATCATATTTTTGTTCAACGGCCTTTGATGGATTTTTTTTCTTTCCATGAATTCATCTAACTTTGAGCCCATGCAACTTTTGGCAAGTATTTCACAATTTAATTATGTTCTGCATGAAGAAGTTCTGCCTTTGTTTATTTTAAACCTGCTGCCTGGCCATTTCTTATGAAGCTGCCTAGGCCCTGTCTTGTGAAAAAAGTAACTTGTAATTTCCCCATGACTTTCTCTGTGCCATTCACTGCACACCTCTGTTATATTCCTGGAGTTTCTTCCATGGCAAAGAATGTTCAAGTGTTTTCTTTCTGCCTGGAAACCATTATCTACTGGAGATCACATTAACATCCTCTTCTGAACCTTTTCTAGCACTACAGCTTATTTAGTGGAAAGGAGGCAGGGCAGCGAGCGTGTGCAGAATATGAGATGCAGGGTAATGGTGTTTTCTTTCATTCTCTGCTCCTTTTCTAATAAAACTCAGCATTTGATTTGCCTTTTTGACTATGGCTGAGCCCTGAGCTGGCAATTTCACAGGGCATTCAGAGGCTGGAGCAGCTCTGCTCTGGAGACAGGCTGGGAGAGCTGGGGGTATTCAGCCTGGAGAAGAGAAGGCTCCAGGGAGACCTTGGAGCACCTTGCAGTGCCTGAAGGGGCTCCAGGAAAGCTGGGGAGGGGCTTTGGCCAAGGACAGGGAAGGATGGGATGAGGGGGAAGAGCCTTAAACTAGAGCAGGGTAGATTTAGATTGGATATTAGGAAGTACTTCACAATGAGGGTGGTGAAGCACTGGAACAGGTTACCCAGGGAGGTGGTGGAGGCCCCATCCCTGGAGACATTCAAGGTCAGGCTTGACGAGGCTCTGAGCAACCTGATCTAGTTAGAAAGGTCCCTGTGCACTGCAGGGGGGGCTGGACTAGATGACCTTTAAAGGTCCCTTCCTACCCCACATGTTTTATGATTCTATGAAATTCTTCCCTGGAAGGGTGGGGAGACCCTGGCCCAGGTTGCCCAGGGAAGTTGTGCCTGCCTCATCCCTGGCAGTGTTGAAGGGCAGGTTGGATGGGGCTTGGAGCAGCCTGGGCTGGTGGGCAGTGTCCCTGCCCATGGCAGGGGAGGTAGAAACAGCAGATGAGCTTTAAGGTCCCTTTCAACCCAAACCATTCTATGATTCTGTGATGCCTCAATCTTCTCCCTAAATTTGAGTAGCTAGTTCCGAGCCCACTGCTGTGTACGTGAAATTCATGCTGCTTTTTGCCCTGTGTATCACTTTCCAGTTAGCAGCAGTGAATTTCATCCCCCATCTTCTTTCCAAGTTGAACAGTAAAACAGGATCCTTCTAAAGGAGCCCTCACCTGAACTACTATGAATAGACCAGTGACATTAACCACGTCCTCTTCTGGAGGGTATGTGACAATGGCAAATGGCAAGGAGACCAGCACCAGTCCTAGCACCCACCAGTGACATCCCCCCCTCTGTGAAACCAGACCACTTCTTCCCTTTGCTCCCTCTCCCCTTTCCTAGTGATCACACCCTGGGAGGGTCCATTACTCCTGTAGGTCCCATGCGAACACCACCTGGTCCTGCCAGCATCTGACCAACGTGCTGGACAAGCTCATCTCACAGCTCTGCAGTGAGACACCCCTGCAGCTGGTGCTGACACATGGTGCAGACACAGAAACCTTCCCTGCTTCACCTCACCAGCAGCACTGTGAACACTGCACCGAGCCAGCCTGCAGTGAAGCACTGAGCTTTGCATTTCTCTTCCAGTTTTTACTTTTCCCTCCAAGCTTTTCTTCTACACCTAAATCACAATTACCAGTGGACCCTTCCTGTGCCTCACTCTTCTCTACCAGTGTTTCTAACCAGAGAGCTTCAAACCAAAGTGCCCAAATACTTGTTTCTTTCAGAACTGTCGTGGCATTTACCTGCCTTCAGGACTTCAAATCTGTCCCAGCCCTGCTCTGTCTCCTGAAGGTTCCTTATACTTTTGGGGTACCTCTGTATGAGAAGAGACCTCCTGAGCATTAGCAGGGCACTCCCAGCATTTCAAGCCCTCAGACCCTACTCTGCAGGAGGGTCTCCAAGGCCGGAGCCTTGTGCAGAGAGAGGACAAGACTAACTCTGCCTTCCTCTGCTTCCACCAGGCCCCGAGAGATGCCTTCATCCAGGCCAAGCCCTGCCAGACGGATTTGCAATCAGCGAGTGCCAGCTGGACATGCAAGAAAGCTGGGCAAGGAATGGCTGTCACCTGGAACAGGGAGGGAAAAAGTAACAAGCAGGGAAGGCCAGATTGGAGTTGCAGAATGTCCTGTGTGCTGATGGCCACCCCAGTGTGGCAGCGACCTGCCAATACAGTCCTGCCTGCTCTGCCCTGCCTCACTCCGGCAGAACCTGCAGCAGGGAAAGGTCCCACCACTGTGATGTTCTAAACCCAGCACAGCACAGATGGCCTGGGGATGCTGCCTGAAGAGCAGCAGCACGCAGAGCCAGCACATCCCATGGGCTGCAAGTTCTCCCCACTCTGCAGAGACAGGGACAGGCCTGGGCTGTCCCCCCTGCTCCGTCGCTGCCCGTGCCCCTCAGCCACCCCAGTGAGCCCTGGCCACATGAGCCCTGCCTGCACGTGCCCTGGCCACTCGAGCCCTCCACAGGGGCCACGGCAGAGCAGAGCAGAGCTGGGGTTGGAGGGTGGGTCCTCACCCACCCCTGCTGAGCAGCACGGTTGTACCTCAGTCTGCAGCTCACTCTGTGCCCCAGTGAGAGCTGCCACAGCACAGAGCTGGGCTGGGACCTGCAGCAGATACCCAGACACCCCTTGGGAGTGCAGAGTCCTGGGCAGTGCTTTCTTGACCTCCCAGAAAGCCCAATGGCTATACCCAAAGTCCTGAGACCTAGAAGATAATGGCATACTGTCCTTCCCCTGGGTCAGGTTTAGGGCTCCTTTTCACCTTTGCTCCTTGCAGGCACGTGTGAGCCAAGAGCTTCTGCCTGCAGGTCAGTGAAAGAGCCCTCACCTGCCCTCACCTGCCCACTGCACAGGGACATCTGTACTTCACAAGGATATGCCCATCTGACCACATCTGATTTACCAGACTGCCCTGGCTGCTGCATGGATACATCTGGAACATGGTAATGAAGTCTTGAGAAAAGACGACTTCGGAAAGACTTCATTACCATGTCCCAGTCCTTAAAGGGTGGCTGCCAAGAAGATGGAGACTCCCTATTTACAAGGAGTCACATGGAAAAGACCAGGGATTGTGGGCACAAGTTGCTCCTGGGGAGATTCCAATTGGACACAAGAGGTAAATTTTTCCCCACGACAGTCCAACATTGGAATAGTCTCCCAAAGGAAGTGGTGGATTCCCCCACATTGGACAGTTTTAAGTCTCAGCTTGACAGGATGCTGAGTCACCTCATATCAACTAGAATAGTACCTAGAAAAGTTGGACCAGATGATCCTTGAGGTCCCTTCCAACCTGGCATTCTAGGATTCTATGATCTTGTTCCTGCTTATCTCCCACCCTGAAACCCTCCTGGGTGGCCCTGTCCACTCCCTTTCCCCTTGCCCCCTGACCAGAGGCCATGACACCCCTGCCTCACCAGGGCTCCTGCCTGCCCCTACCTGCACAGGCAGCTCCTGACCACTGCCCACGTGGAGGAAGGCAGGAGCGTTGTCATTCTCATCCAGCACGGTCACGTAGATGGTTCCCGTGGTGCTGCGGGGTGGTGCTCCCCCATCCTGCACGATCACCAGGAGCTGGTAGCTGGACTGCTGCTCCCGGTCCAGGCTGTGCTTGGTGCTGAGCTCCCCTGGGAGGGAGAAGTGGGAACACAGCTCAGCCCAAAAGCCTCTTCAGAGGAGAGCATGTGCTCAGGCATGTTGCTGGGGAGCCCAGCACCACAGGGAGAGGAAGACGAACACCCCTGCTGCAGCACTGGCCTGGTCAGCATCACTTCTGACCTGCCTGGGCTTTCACCCCAGCCAGCCCCAGCCTGGGAAGCCAGGAAGTGTCTCACCTGTCTGTGTGTGGATCAGGAAGTTGGGGTCATGCTGGAGCAGGCGGTAGGTGAGCCGGCTGTTCTGCCCAGCGTCCCGGTCACTGGCCATTACCCTCCCCACGCTGCTGCCAGGAGCCTGGTTCTCAGGGATGGTGAAGAAGTACCGCTCCTCGCTCAGCCGGGGGCTGTTGTCGTTCTCGTCCGTGATGCTGACCCGCACGGTGCTGGTGCCCGTTTTCCGGGCCTCCCCCCCGGCCCCGCCGCCCCCAGCCGAGGCCAGCACCGTCAGCACGTACAGGTCCCGTGTCTCCCGGTCCAGCGCGCTCTTGACGTAGAGCCAGCCGCTCTCGGGCACGATGCCGAAGCTGGCGGCGTCCCCATCCGCGCGCAGGTGGTAGGTGAGGGGCAGGGGCTCGGCCTCGCGCGCCAGGGCCCTCACCTGCAGGAAGCGGGAGGAGACGGGCGCCCCTTCCCGCACCTCCACGCGGTAGGTGAGCGTGTCGAAGATGGGCCCGTCGTCGTGCTCCGCTTGCACATGCACCAGCAGCGAGAAGGTGGAGCTGAGCTGGGGGACACCGCCATCTCGGGCCACAATGGTCAGCCCGTAGGCTGCGCTGGCCTCGTACTGCAGGGCCCCGACCAGCCGCACGGCCCCCGAGGAGCGCTCCACACTGAAGGTGCCATCGCCTCCTGACACCAGCTCAAAAGTCACCTGCCCGTTGGCCCCGCTGTCACGGTCCTCGGCCTGCACAGCGTACACTGTGGTTCCGGGTTCCGTGGCCTCCGGCAGCAGAATGGAGTCAGAGGGGGCTGGGAACGTTGGTGAGTTGTCGTTCACGTCCGACACGGAGATCTTCACCCGCGTGTTGCTGTAGGCAGGAGGGGAACCACTGCGGGCCTGGACATCCAGAACAAGGACTGCCTGGGACTCGTGGTCGAGAGCAAGGCTGGTGCGGAGCTGCCCGGTTGCAGAGTCAATGGAAAAGTAGCCATAAGGATCCCCCGAGGAGATGGAATAAAAGATGTCATCAGCATGACCTGGGGACAAGGGAATGAAGGCAGGAGGAACGAGTTGTGCAGGCTCAGCCCCAGCCCGTGGAGAGCAGCAGGGCTGGGCAGTGCTGCTGTGGCAGACGCCAGCCCAGAGGGGCACTTGTGCACAGATGCATGTGCACAGGCGTGTGTGCGCACACGTGTGTCAGCAGGCGTGTGAAAGCAGGCACTGAGCTGGGTGCGTGTGCCTCTGTGCATGCGTGGAGCTCCCCGGAGGTGCTTGCTCAGTGAGGAGGGTGTACCAAACCCTCTCCGTGCTCTAGTGGCCATGGGGAGGTTTTTGTGGGTTGTGTGTTGGTGGTGGTTTTGTGGGGTGTGTGGTTGTGGTTTTGTGTTTGGTTTGTTTGTTTGTTTGTTTTTCTTTCCCCTGGGTGGACGGTTGGACTTGGTGATCTTAGAGGTCTTTTCCACCCGTGACAATCCTGTGATTGTGTGATTCTGTGACTCCAGGCAATGCAAGGACAGGGACTGTGGCTGCATACACAGGGAACAAGCCATACCTGGGGGGTTCTGGGCCTGGACAGCCCCCACGCTGGTGCCCTGCAGCACGTCCTCGGGCACTGTGAAGAAGTACTGAGCTTGCTCAAAGACGGGGGGTGAGACTGTGCCCTCCACGATGCTGATGTTCACCCGGGCATTGGGCTGTGCCTGGAGGCCCCCACCATCTTGTGCAGAGATCACCAGCTGCACCAGGGTGTTGGCTTTACCGCTCAGGGACCATGAGAGGGAGATGACACCTAGGGAAGAAAGCAGTTCAGAGGGTGCTGTGCCTGCACCCCTGCCTGTCATCTGGCACCAAGGCAACACACCAAACCATAGGCTTGAAAAGAAAGACCGAAGGGGGCAGCACACAATGTGCTCACGGCAGGGGAGCACGCCATGGAAGAACTGGAGTAGATAAGAGGAACCCTCCAGGGAAAACCTCCCCAGATCCTCCCGTCTCAACCTTAAGCCCAGCCCTGAGCTAAGCATTGGAACGGGCTGGGGGGAAACAAGCCAGAGGGCAGGTCTTGGGGGAGGAAAAAGGGGGAATAGGGCTTCCAATGTGGGGTGCAGGGTGAGGGTCATGACAAAGCAGGTGGGATCTGGGCTGTGGGGAGGCTCTTGGGAGGACATGCAGAACTGAAGGACCATCCTTGGCAGTCCCTACAAAGGAGGTGGCCTGCGTTAGGATGGCTGGTAGGCCTGTCTCATCCCAGTCACATTCTGGGAACTTGGGGACCAGTGTGGAGAGCCCCTGAAACCTATGCTGAGAGCCCCTGGCATCACACACCCATGCACTCACCTCCCCAGCAGAAAGTGCTCTGGCTTTGGTGGCCAAAAAAGGCAGAGCAGGTGCAGCCAAGGAGAAAGGTGAGTGAGTGCAACAGAGAGTTACAGGGAAGGAGAGTAAACTGAGCAGGGGAGAGGGAACTAGGCAGGGACAAGAAATGAAGCAGGATACTGCCTCATGGGGCAAAATAACCAGCATGCAGGAGGAAAGGAGCAGTGAGTCCAGGATGGGGAATGAGGGAGACGGAAAAAGACGGGACAAACGTGAAACAGAGCAGAGAGCAGAAACAAGAGATCAGAAACTGAGTCTGGGAAGGGGCTACTGGAGGCTCAAGAAGCCAAGGCAGGGAAGATGTGGCAGGGAGAGGAACAGACATATTCTGGTTGCAGACTGCACAGCTGAAATGGCCAAGCAGTGACTGTCAGGCTGGCTTTTACACCTGCCCATGTCCCACAGCTCTGATCACTGCCTACTCTGGCTGCCCCCAAAGGTTGTCTTACCTGTGTCCTTGTTGAGGGAGAAGAGAGGGGGTGAGTTTCCCAGGACAAGGCGGTAGGTCACTCTCCCGTGCAGCCCCTCATCCTTGTCGTGGGCAGTAACACGCAGCACAGCTGTACCTGGCATGCTCTGTGTGCTGATGCTGGCAGCATACTCCAGTGGGTAAAACACAGGCCGGTTGTCATTTATGTCCTCCAGGAAAACCTTCACATACACCATGGAGTTCAGACCACCCTGTAGAAGGACCAGACCAGAGATGGTGCCAAGAGCAGGGACAAGAGTGCTGAGTCAGCAGCATGGCCCCCCCATGCCCCCAGCACCCACCCCATCCACAGCAGTGATGGTGAAGTCGTAGGCCGACGTGCCCTCGTCGCGGTCCAGGGGCTGCGCCGTGCAGAGCTGCCCCGTCTGCTTGTCAATGCTGAACTGCGTGGGGACAACACTGCCGATGCCAGAACCAATGGAGTAGGACAGGGAGCCAAACGTGCCGCTGTCTGCGTCTGTGGCGGTCACCTGGACGAGGGAAGGCACTTTGTGAGCAGGTCCAGCACCGCAGAGACCCCCAGCCAGACCCAGCCCACCACCACACCCCTGCCTCAACCCAGTGCTGCCCATGGCCCATGGCCCCTGCACAGTCCTCAGCACTGGCCACAGTGGAGCAGACTGACAGTTACCACCTCAGCCCCACAATTCTTGTCCCAGACAAGCCACTGCTTCCTCTGCAGCCCTCCCTGCAAGAGGAGAGGGTCTCCCAGGGGCTCACCGGCTGCAGACAGTGCCCTGGGCAGCGCTCCAGGCAGCTGTGGGGCACCCCAGGATCAGCCTGGGCCTGGTCCCCATGAGGGGACCCTGAGGTGGGGGAGCTGCACCGTGCTTTCTATCTACAGTGCTGCCACGGGTCCCTGCACCACCAGAGCTGCTTTGTTCAAGGGACACCTCCCTTCTTGCACCCCTGGGGAAACATCCATGACCCAGGTCAACCAATTTACCTTGGCAAAGGGAAAGGCCATACGGAGAGGGGGTGCAGAAAGGCTGAACCTTGTACAGATGCCAAGGATCCAGCAGCCAAGCATCCCCCTTGCACCCAGCTTGACAGGCCAGCCAGGCGCTGCCTGCACTCTGGCAGCAGCTGCCCCTGGCCCCCTGCTCCTTCTTTTCTGCAAAGATGCTTGAAACAAGATGGGAGGAAAAGCAGCCATGACCCTGGCTCTGCCCTGCTCTCAGAGCTGAGTGCCCAGCAGCCCTGGGCTCTGAGGATGAGGACTGAGGGTGGCATTGCCCTGTGACAGGCAGGGCCCAGTGGAGCCTGGGACTCCCCAACTGCAGTTACAGACACGGCAGGAGGTTTAAAGCTGCTCCCTGCGTGCAAGTCCCAGCCCCTCCTCGGGCTCCTTGCAGCGCTCAGGCCAGAGAAAGCAGCTCCTTCCCCCTGACCCCAGCACCGCTGCCCAGGGCTGATCCACCAGCTGGGAGCTCCGCGCAGAGAACAAAGCTGGAGGAGGGAGCCAGGAGGGAGGCAGCTGGGCCAGGCCCGGGTGAAGTGGAGTTCAGGCCTCGTCAGCCACAGCTCCTCCCCGCAGCAGCGCTGGGGCCTCGGCTCCCGTCAGCCAGGAGCGCAGGAACGTGGCGCCCGCGCCAAGGAAAGGCCCAGCCGGGGGCTGCGAGCTGCTCTTGCCTCCGGGCAGGGCCCCAAACCCGCACCACGCACCCGGCATCGGGGACGGGGACAGCGAGAGAGCAGAGAGGGGCTGGGCAGGGGGCGAAACCAGATGAGGGAGAGGCGGGACATCCCTGCCCCCAGCCTCTGTGCTCGGCAGCCCAGGGAGGGCAGCACCCGAGGTTCCCCCTCACCAGCCCTCCTGCCCCAGGATCCACAGCCCCAGGGGGGACAGGCAGCACCTGAGAACCGCTCTCAATCTCTACTGCCTGAGGCCTACGGGGATGCCTGAGAGAAGCTGCATCCACCATGAGCACCATGCTCCCTGTTGAGTGTTTGCTCCCCAACCCTGCCGCAGCCGCCAGAAGCAGTGCCATGAAACAGGATCCCCTCCCGGCTCCAGCTGCAGAGCACCCAGACCACAGGTGCCAGGAGAGCAGCCAGCCGGGAAGCACTTTGGGAAACCGGACCCACCTGCCTCCCCACTCAGCTCAACACCCTCCCTCCTTCCCTCCTGCCCCAGCTCTTGGCCGGGAAGCTGCTCATCTGAGAGTATAAACCTGACCCCACTGAATTGCTGAAACCTGTACTCGGTTGGTTCCCTGTGCTCTGCTTCGTGCTGGATATTGTCACTGGGGTCACAGCCCTGCACCAGCACCAGCACCCGGGGGTTGTGTGCCATGCCTGGGTTTTACCTGGGACCATTCTCGACCCCTGCAGGTGGTAATGCACCTGAAGCTGATAAGCTGCCACAGCAGCTGAAATAGGCACTATGTGGCAAATTAGTAATTTATTTCATTCAAATGAACTGTTTTTCACTCTGCAAGTGCTCTAAAATGCATGTCAGCTGCTTTAATACACTGTACAGCAACAAGCTCTGCAGCAGAGTAAGGTATTTTCTTCAGGCTCTTCGGGCCAAGGGCTCTGGTTCTTCACTTCCCCCCCTTAACCATCCCCTGAGTCACCATCCTAAGAAAGATACCCACGGGGCAGCTATCTGCAAATCCAGCTTTCTGCCACAGGAGCTGGGTCAGATGTTGAGAACACGGGAGAAACGGCCAAGCTCTCCCAAATACTCAGTACAGTCCCCACCTCCCTGGCTGCTCCCTGCCTCATGGAGCTGGCAGAATAGCACCAGAGGCAGACCTTCCACAGAGACAAGGCAAGGTGTCTGTCACAGTGTCCTCAGAAAAGTTCCCTGTTCACATGTGCCCAGCACTCTACCTCCCTATCCTGCTGTGGACCCACGGTCCAACATGAACCCTGCCAGTACAAGCAGGTCCAAGATGGGTCATGTCACCCATGCACAAGCACTGGTGCAACCATTGCTGGAGACCAGGGCCTGGTCTAAGCCTCATCTGAAGCAATGGAGTCCAAAGAAAAGCCACAACAAAGCAGCTGAAGGAGCAGCTAGGTGTGTCATCTCTGTGTGAGGCAGTTTGCTTAGTGTCTCCCCCTGTGAAGAGGGGGGGGGGGGGCTGTGGCTGGTCACCCCCAGCCCAGCTCTCCTGCCTCCACTGCTGATCCCAGTGTGTGTGGGATGTGGCTGGCTGCAGGCAGACACTCAGCAGGGCTCCATGCCAGCCCCAAGGGCAGCAGATCCTCGCTGAGGCCCGGGTGACGCCTCCTGGGGACTTCCCTGAGAGGCAGCAGAGGGTCTGAGCAGCCCCTAGGTAGGGCAGACCCCTCCATCCAGCCACGCTTGGCTGGGACCCATGGCTGTGGGCTGCAGGGCACACGCCGTCTGGGACGTGGTGCACATTTTTAGCTGTGAGGATAATTAACCACCGAAAGTGCTCATCAAGGCCTGTGGTGAATTCACCACTGCTGTAAACTTTTAAACCAATTCTGGATATTTTTCTAGGAACTCTGCTAGAAGCTAATGCAGGGCAGCCCCAGGGTCTCTATTTAGTGCCCACCCCAAATCCTGGATCAACAGAAGGTTTTATTGTAGCTTACTTATCATAGCATCATAGAACGGTTTGGGTTGGAAGGGACCTTCAAGATCATCTAGTTCCAACCCCCCTGCATGGGCAGGGACACCTCCCACCAGCCCAGGCTGCTCCAAGCCCCATCCAACCTGCCCTTCAACACTGCCAGGGATGGGGCAGCCACAGCTTCTCTGGCCAACCTGGGCCAGGCTCTCCCCACCCTCACAGCACACAAGTTCTCCCTCCCATCTCATCTCCAGCTCCCCTCTTCCAGCTGGAAACCCTTCCCCCTGGGCCCAGCCCTCCCTGCCCTTGGCCAAAGCCCCTCCCCAGCTTTCCTGGAGCCCCTTCAGGCACTGCAAGGTGCTCCAAGGTCTCCCTGGAGCCTTCTCTTCTCCAGGCTGAACACCCCCAACTCTCCCAGCCTGTCTCCAGAGGAGAGCTGCTCCAGCCCTCCCATCATCTCTGTAGCCTCCTCTGGACTTTCTCCATGAGCTCCATATCCTTCTTATGTTGGGGGCTCCAGAATTGGACAGTTCTCCAGGTGGGGTCTCACGAGAGCTGAGCAAAGGGGGACAATCCCCTCCCTGGCCCTGCTGGTCACGCTGCTGGTGACACAGCCCAGGACACGGGTGGGTTCTGGGCTCCAGTGCACAGTGCTGGCTCCTGTTGAGCTTCTCATCCACCATCACCGCCAAGTCCTTCTCCTAAGGGCTGTTTTTGATCCATTCTCCCCCAGCCTGTATTTGTGCCTGGGATCGCCCCGACCCAGGTGCAGGACCTTGCACTTGGCCTTGTTGAACTTCACCCAGTTTGCACAGTCCCACCTCTCCACCCTGTCAAGGTCCCTCTGGATGGATCTCTCCCCTCCAGCGTGTCACCTCACCACACAGGTTGGTGTCACCAGCAAAGTTGCTGAGGGAGCATCGATCCCACTGTCCATGTCAACAGCATAGATGTTAAGTAGCACTGGTCCCAGCACCAGTTTCAATACCAGGATGCCAGTGTAAAAATATGAGGCTCCTGATGTTTGCCTGAGAACTCAGAGGGAAATGGGGTCGAGCTGCCTATGGGACAGCCCAGGACACTCTGCATTTGGGGCTGAGCAAGGCCTGCTGCTGGAATCTGGGAGCAGGAGTCAGAGCTCTGAGCCTGAATGAGCCCCTACAGCACCCTCACCTCTGACTGCCAACATCCCACAGGGCCAGGACTGGCTGTTCCCAGGAGGAGCCACATGAGAGGAGAAAGGAGAGAAGGAGCTTGGAACAAGACACGTGCACAAGCTTGCAGGGCCAGCGTGCAGACACCAGACATGGACAGAGCTGCAGGGTCACCTCATGTGCACAGGACACCTGCACAAGCACAGGATCACCATGGAGACACCAGGCATGACATGCAGGGGTGAAGCAGGTGCTGAGCTTGTGCCCAGGACTGCAGGAGATGCAGCTGCAGCCCCCATGCAAAGAACAGAAGCGTGCACAAAGCACAGGTGCAGGGGGACTCCCCACCCTGGGGGGCAATGTTGTGTGCTGTGCTGCTGGGCAGCAGTGATGCCACAGCCCAGACCTCTCTCCCCATGTTGGGGCTCTGGAGGGAGGCAGGGAGCTTGGTGACCTTGGAGCTCCAACATCAAGAGTCCAGATGTTCCCATTCACAGACTCAGCCAGAGCAGCAGAAGGAAGCCATGGCAAATTGTTTCTATGGGTCATTACATTCTCTGGACTTGTAATCACTGCTGCTTCCCCTGAGTCTGATTCTGTTCTGTAGACTAAGGGGTGGTTGTTCTCAGAAACCCTCTTGGTGTTGGTATTGGTGGGTGAACCAGGCAACCCAACCCCTTCCTGGATTAACCAGCTGCATGGTCAGAGCGTTTTCTGGCCTGTAGCTTTCCTGTTCTACCCTGTAGGACCCCTTTCTCCAAAGGGAAACCCTTTGCCATCATGGCTGCATGATGCATCCTGCTGCTGCCTGTGGGATGTATTTCTGAGAGCAGCCAGCTCCTTGGTGCTGAGGAGGGAGGGAGGCTGAGACCCCGGGTCCTGCAGAGCATCCTGCTGGAGCTCAGCATGAGGCCAGGGCTGCTGAGCAGCACTGAGCCAGGGCTCCCACCCGCCTCTTGGCTGTGGTACGATGTGCTTGGCTGCAGGCACAGCAGTTCCCTGGAACCTGCTGCAGCCGTGCACAGCACGTGGAGCACTGCCCCCCTCCAGGCCCTGTCCCCTCATTCTGCCCCCAGCTGCTGCTGGGACAGCCTGGCCTCCCCCAGCCTCACGCAGAGCTGCTCAGCCCAGGGCAGGGCTGGTGTCTCCCCACTCTGCACACCATGCTGGCCGTGGCCAGGTCCAGCCTGCAGCACCTCTCCTGTGTCCTGCAGCACACCCCATCCCTCCCTGCCCACACAGCTCCATCACATCCCAGGCCCATACAGATGCTCACATGCAGTGGGACCAGCACCTTCCTCTTCTCACCCCCAGGGACACCTCCATCACCTCCCTGTTTCCTCCACCATTCCTCCCCAGGACACCCCTGTGTCCTGGCCATCCCGTGGTGCCCCACAGTTCTGCTGTGGCTGCGTGGAGCTGGCACCTGACCACGGGCTGGGGGCACAGCCTGGTCTGCCTGTCCCCCTTCCCCCTTGCAGGGCAGCAACCGAGGCTGCAGCCCCTGAGGGTGGGCTGGCAGTGCCCTGGTGCAGGGCCAGGGGCTGGTCCTCTCCAGCACTGCAGGGTCCAACACAAATGTGGAATTCCTCGCTTTGGGGCACAAAGAGATCAAATTGTATAGATCCAGAAAGCAACTACCCCCATCCAGAGAAAAATCCCACTAAAGGCTTTAAACACAAGGACATCAATGCTGGGCCAGGGAATCCCTGAGCTAAAGCTGGGACCATGTGCCAAGGAGGCAGCAGCACCTGAGGGAACCCTCTGGATCACAGACCCCAGGGTCTCATGAAGAACTTCCACTTCCCTGCTCAAGCAGGGCTGACACAGCCAGGTTCACCAGCCAGGGAGACCTGAGGGGGCTGTGGTCATCAGCCATGGCCTTGGCCATAGTGACCATGGAGCAGCAGCGCTCAGGATCCTAAAGGGAGTGAGGAAGGAGAGTAGCAGAGAACAGACCCTGGACTTCCAGCAAGACTCCAGTTTATACAGGGAACTGGTAGGTGGGAGGGATCCCACGGGAGGCAGCTCTGAAGGCCAAGAGAGCTCAGGAAAGCTGGCAAACCCTCAGGACAGCAGACTCCAAGCACAAGAACAGCCCATCCCAGTGCTCAGGAAAACAAGGAGACGTATCAGCAGATGGCCTTGGCTGAGCAGGGACCTTTGGGCTAAGCTGCAGTGCAGAAAGGCAGCATATGGGAGCTGGACACAGAGGCAAACTGCAAAGGAGGGATCGATAAACATTGCCGGGGCATGTAGGGATGGTGTCGGGAAAGTCCAAGTTCAGGTGGGGTTGAGACTTGCCAGGCAAATGGAGGGTGCTGAGAAGATCCTCCACCTCGACACAGGCAGTACAGGCCCACGAGGGCCCATTGCTGAGGGCGGGGGTGACCTGGTGGCAGCAGACACAGAGGAGACTGACACACTCGGTGCCTCCTTTGCCTCAGTCTTCACCAACACGGTCTCGCAGGCCTCCACGCTCTGTGAAAGGGTTCAGAGAGCTACCAGACAGGGATGAAGATTGCGTCAGGATTTCTCCCATGAACTTGATCCATATGACTCCATGGCCTTCAAAAAAGGCCAAAGGGATGACCTGAGGATCTACACTCTTGTCAGACACACTTTGGTCCCTGGGAGGACCCATGGAGCGAATCCTCTTGGAGCATGTTTTTGGCCACATGGAGGAGCCTGAGAGGGGAACAGCCAGCATGGATTGCCCATCCTGTTTGCTTTCTGCAACACCATGGTGGGATCTGTGGTTGGAGGGATGTGGATGACAACTGCCTTGACTTTCAATAGGATTTTGACACCTTGTCCCACAGTCCTCATCTCCTACGACAGGATGTTTTGGTTTGGAGGGCTGGACAACTGGGTGGGTCAAAAACAGGTTGGAGGGTTGGGCTGAGAACTGTGCTCTGCCCACAGGCAGGTGACAACTGGAGCACCACAGGGAGCAGCCTGGGGACTCTCCTGTTGAGCATTGTCAGCAATAACCCCGTGCAGGCACAGAGTGCTCCTGAAGGTCACAAATGACACCAGCCTGGGGAGGGGGAAGCAGCTGACATGCTCCAGGGCAGGACTGCACGCCCAGGGCCTCGGGCAGGTGGGAGGAATGGGCCCACAGGAACCACAGGAACCTGAGCGAGGACAAAGGCCAAGTCCCGCCCTGGGAAGCAGAGCACCCCTGCAAGAACACAGGCTGGGGCTGCCAGGCTGGGAAAATGTCCTGCGGGTCTGGGTGGGCCAGTGGGACATGACCCCAGGGCACCCTGGCAGCACAGACAGTCCAGCAGGACCCTGGCTGGTGTGAGTAGAGCACAGCTGGGCTTATCCTCCCCTCTGCTCAGCCCTTCTCAACCACATCTAGACACCACATCTAGTTTTGGGCCTCCAGTACAGGAAAGACCTTGGCAAACTGTGTTGAGTTCAGGAGTGGCCACTGAAAGGGTCAGGGGCTGCAGAACCTGCACTGTGAGGAGCTGCTGAGGCACCCGGGCTTGCTGAGTCCTCAGGGGAGAACATGACAGCCCAAGCTGCCCTCCCCGATGGGGAGCTTACCAAGGACATGGGGCCAGGCTCTTCACAGTGGAGAACAAGAGACTACAGGCACCAGCTGAAATGAGAGCTTCAGGCTGGACACAAGGGAAAGTTTTTTCCCTGTAGGACTGCCCAGTGTTGTCAGCAAGGTCAGCAAGAGAGGCTGTGCAGCCTCCATGGAAGTTTTCAAGACGCTGAGAGCAGACTGGTCTGACCCCTCAGCTGCCCCAGCAGGAGGCGGGACCAGAGACCTCCCAAGGTCTCTCCACTCTGGATTGCCCTGTGACTCAGGGATCCGGCTACTGCACCCTTTCCCACCACGGGCTCTTGGACACTAGGAGAGCAGCTTATCCTGCCCTGCAGAACTAGAACTGCTCGGGGGTCAGTGTCCAGCACTCAGTGTCCCCCTGTGCCACACGGCCCTTGACCTTCAGCACTGCAGGGTCCCTGTCTCAGGGCTCACAGGCTGCACAGCCCCAGCAGCCACTCCCAGCAGCAGATCCTTCCCCTCCTCTGCTCCCAGGCACACACGGGCTCGTTCACAATCCTTCCTCTGAGTGAGTCCTCACACTCCTGCCTGTGCCCCTGAGGCTGGGCAAGTGCAGGGCATTTGGGGGGGCTCTAGTGACACAGTCCCCAAATCCCGGTCAGTCCTACTGGCAGAGGGCTGCAGGACTAGCTGGGTTTTCCCCAGCTCCCTGTGTCCCTGCAAGAGGGCAGGAGCCCTGCTCCAAGCCAAAGTCACACAGCACCCTTGTGTCCCCCACCCAGTGTTCATAACCCACAGCAGGGGTCACAGCATGCTGAGGTCTGGGGAACGACAGGTACAGACTCCCAGGAGGTCTTTCCAACAGAATCCACATCTCCCAGACCTGCAGTGACACTCCTAGACACCACAAGCAATAGTTGATATCCTACAAAGCCCCCACTCACCAGTGTCACACATGTCCCTGTGCTCATTCTCTGTTCCCATAACCTCACCTGAGGGTGGGGAGACCCTGGCCCAGGTTGCCCAGAGAAGCTGTGGCTGCCCCCATCCCTGAGGTGTGGAGGTGTTCAAGGCCAGGTTGGATGGGGCTTGGAGCAACCTGGTCTAGTGGAAGATGTCCCTGCCCATGCAGGGGGGTTGGATCTAGATGATGTTTAATGGCCCTTCTAACCCAAACCGTTCCATGATCCTATGATTCCCTGCTGCAGCACTGCCTTGGCTCCACTGACCCCTGCACTAAGCCTGGGCCCATCTCTAGCACCTCCTGAACTTCTACCTTTGGTGTTTGCACAGTTCCTGCATGACCAGGGTCCATCTTCCACACAACTCTTCCCTCTTCTGGCTCCTAGCAAGGGCAAAGCCTCCTCGTGCTGGGACAGGCAGGAGAGTTCCCAGGTGATATGTGGCCGAAGAGAGCAAACACTGGTGGCGGGGGAGAAAGAAGCATGAACCAACCACCAACCCCTTTCCCAAGGGCCATAAGACACACACTGTATTTGGCTTGTAAGAAGTTTATGCTAAGGCAAAAGACAGCAGTGGTCAGCGGGATCCTGGGTCCTTCATTAGGTATATTTCAGTCCTAGCTCATACACCAGTCCCAAGACAGGCAGGCAGTGGCAGGTGATGTGGGAACAGGCTGTGTGCTTGGGTTGTGTTGTCTCCTCCTTGCACCAGACAAGGGAAACATGAGAGAGAACAAGTGACACACCATGCAGTGGCACAGACCAAGAGCTGGGCTGCAAAGGAAAACCTGATGGCAGGGGGATTAAGATTTTGCTGGCTGAACAAGTGAAGCAAGAGGAGGAGTGACAGGAGGAAGCCAGGGGGGACAAGCCACCTCGACAGAGGGGACAGCCAGAACCAGAGGCCAGCATCCGGGGGCTGCTGAAGGACACAGACAACCTGCAGATCCAGCTGGAGATCAGGGGCTGGAGGCTGAGTCCAGGGCAAGAAACCAACAGCATCCTCAGGAGAAAAGCTGCATTTCACTGCAGACTTTGGAGCCAAGATGTTCAGTACAGACAGCTGCTCATCAGCACTGCAGCCATGCCCCAGAGCAGGGCGGGGAGAGGGGACAAAGGCACCGAGAAGCTGACAGCTGCTGGGTGGGCAGCGAGCCCGTACTGACAGCCCCAGCAGGATGCTCTGTACACTGGGCAGCCTCTCCAGATCTCCAGAAATTGTTGTGACCACTCTAAAAAGGCTGAGGATGTTCTCAAGTCTATATGCATGATAAACAGTGAGTATTTAGAGATGTGATTAGCCAGATACTGTAAACTCAGCCTTAGGAAAATCATCGCAGGCATGTGAGCACTACTGTGCCAGCAGGAGAAATCTGCTAACTGAGAAACACCCCAAAATGCAAGATGTTAGAATAAAATAGCTACAGTTTGGCACAATCACCATCTCTGTGCCAAGCAGAACTGGGAAAAGCTTAAAGGAAGATCACAGAATCACAGAATTATTGAGGCTGGAAAAGACCTCTGAGATCATTGAGTCCAGCCTATGACCTAGCACCACCACATCAGCCAGACATGGCACTAAGTGCCACATCCAGCCTTGCCTTAAACATCTCCAGGGATGGTGACTCCAGATAGGCAAGGGGAAAAGGGGTAGGACAGTAAATGCAAAAGGAGCTGCACAGTGTAATGGCAGCACAAGGCTGGGCTACGTGACTGTTGTTTTTGCATTAAAAGTCATAGAATCATAGAACAGATTGGGTTGGAGGTGACCTTTAAAAGTCATCTAGTCCAACCTCTCTGCAATGAGCAGGGACATCTTCAACCAGATCAGGTTGCTGATGTCAAGTCAGGAAAATAATCTGGATGATAGTGACAGACCGAATCATAGAATCATAGAATGTCTTAGGTTGGAAGGTGAAGGTGACCTCTAGAAGGTCATCTAGTCCAACCTCCCTACAATAAGCAGGGACATCTCACACTAGAACAGATTGCTCAGAGCTCCATCAAGCCTCACCTTGAATGTCTCGAGGGATGGGGCCCCCACCACCTCTCCAGGCAACCTGTTCCAGTGATCCACCACCCTCATGGATCCACACCCAAATGTGTTATTCCCTTCACATAAAGGATGCAAATAAAATGGCACGTGTCCCTTGGGACTCAAGAAGGTGTTAAGGAACCCGGGGGATGAACCTGATGCTGTGTTTTGGAGACTTCTCTTTGCTGGGTATAGAAGAGGCTGCTGCCACAGAAGGGCCCAGGGAATACACCTGGGGCATTTTCTGCTGAAATCATTGTAACTCCATGAAAAAGTAGCTGTTTGCATTAAATTCCCAACTGGATTTGAATCCAGCCAGGGTGTCAAAGTCAAGAAGGGCTGTAAGAGCACAGGTGACCAAAAGAAGGCTAGGGGAAATGCAGGTCCACAGCTGAAGGAGATGGGGGATCTGGTGAGGCAGGACATGTACAGGACTGGGGTACTTTAGTGCCTCTTTCCCTCAGTCTTTACTAGTAGGACCAGTCTTCAGGTCTTTCAGGTCCCAACAACCTCTGCTCAGTCACTGGGAGAAGTGCCTGAAGTCAATGTCACTCCTATCTTCAAGAAGGGTAAGCAGGAGGACCCAGGTAACTACAGACTAGTCAGCCTGGGAAGTTAACTGTCACAGCTCAAACCAGGACATTAACAGAGCAGCTAATCCTGGAAACCATTTCAGGCACATGAAGGACAACAAAACCATCAGGAGTAGTTAGCATGACTTCATCCAAGGGCTTCACCAACTGGATAAATGACTGCCCGGGTAGATGAAGGAAAAGCAGTGGCTATTGTCTACCTGGACTTCAGGAAGGCCTTTGACACTGTCTCCCACAGATCCTCCCAGACAAGCTGTTGATGGTTGGGTGGGATGAGCAGGCAGTGAAAACTGGCTGAATGGCTCAGCCCCGAGGGTGGTGACCAGCAGCACAAAGTCTGCTTGGAGGCCTGTAGCTCACTGTACCCCAGGGGTCAATACTGGGTCCAGTCCTGTCTAACATCTTCAGTAATGATCTGGATTACTGAGCAGTATCCCCTCAGCACGTCTGCTGATGACTCCAAACTGGAAGGAGTGGCTGATACGCCAGAGAGTTGTGCTGCCATCCAGAGGGTCCTTGACAGGCTGGAGAACTGGTCTGACAGGAACCTCATGAAGATCAACAGTGCAGTGTCCTGCCCCTGGGGAGGAACAACCCCGTGCAAGAATATATGCTGGGGGCCACCCAGCTGGAAAGCAGCCTGGCAGAAAAGGACCTGGTGGTCCTGGTGGACACCAAATTGAAGTTGAGACAGCAATGTGCCCCGGCTGTGAGGAAGGCAGGTGGTGTCCTGGGCTGCATCTGGAGGGGTGTTGCCAGCAGGCTGAGGAAGCTGATCCTTTCCTTCTGCTCAGCACTGCTGAGGCCACAGCTGGAGTGCTATGTCCAGTGCGGGGCTCCCCAGCACAGGAGACAGATGGACATACTGGAGAGAGTCCAGTGAATGGCCAGGAAGGGGAGGAATGGACTGGAGCATCTCTCCTGCGAGAGCCGAGGCTGAGAGTGCTGGGATTGTTCAGCCTGGAGAAGAGGAGGCTCAGTGGGGGTATCATCCACACATGAAAGAGGGCACCAAGAGGATGGAGCCAGGCTCTTCCCAGTGGTGCCCAGTGTCAGGACCAGAAGGAATGAGCACACACTGAAACACAGGAGGTTCTCTCTGAATACCAGGAAACACTTTTTCACTGTGAGGGTGACCAAGCTCTGGCCCAGGTTGCCCAGGGAGGTGGTGGAGTCTCTGTCCCTGGAGGTATTGAAAGCCATCTCGACATGGTTCTGGGCAACCAGCTCTGGATGGTCCTGCTTGAGCAGGTGGGGTTGTACTACATTATTTCAAGAGGCTCCTTCCAAACTCAACTGTTCTGTGACCTCCAACCAAAGGTCCTCCTGAACCTCCCAGTTCTCCATTCAGTTCCAGTCCTTCTGAGAGAGCCGATCTGCTCCAACAGCCCTGACCAGAGCCCTGACAGTACTGTGCAGCAGCATCTGCTACCTGCCCCTCTTCCCTGCAGGTTTGGTGAGAAGACTTTGCTTGTGAACCCTGCAGCTACTGCAGCCGAGCAGAAGAGCACCTCATGGGAGTGCTGTGGCCACAGCAGAGCAGAAGTGAGTGACAAAGAAGAGCAGCAAGGTGGCTCAGGCTTGGGCAGAAAGAAACGAGAGCACCAGCCTTGGGGAGCTGCAGCTGCTGGAAGGGGAAGGAGGGCAGGTGCTGGGCAGGTGTGCCTCTGCCCACTGTATGGAGAACTGGGAGGACAAAGATGGGCACTGAGACCTTGTTATTTCATGTCACAGAGTCATTAAGGTTGGAAAAGACATTAAAGATCATTGAGTCCAACTGTAATCCAACTACCACAACCACTAAACTACATCCTGAAGTGCCACATCTAAACGCTTCTTGAACACCTCCAGGGATGGTGACTCCACCACCTCCCTGGGCAGCCTGTTCTAAGGCCTCACCACACTTTCAGCAAAGAATTTTTTCCTAATATCCAACCTAAACCTCCTCTGGCACAACTTGAACCTATTTCCTCTCGTCCTATCACTAGTTACTAGGGAGAAGAGACCAACACCGGCCTCTCTACAACTCCCTTCAGGTAGAGAGCAATAAGGTTTCCCCTGAGCCTTCTCTTTCCAGACTGAACACCCCCAGTTCCCTCAGCTTCTCCTCGTTCCACACGCCCTCCAAACCCTCACCAGCCTCGTTGCCCTTCTCTGGTCTTTCTTACACCGTGGCGCCCGGAACTGCGCCCGGTGCTGGGGCTGCGGGTTCCCCCGGGCCAGCCCCGCGCAGCCCGGGGTGCCGGAAGGGCCGGAGCGCTGCGGGGCAGCTCGGCTGCCATGGCCCGGCTGTGCTCCCCCCTGCAGCCCGCGCCGGCAGCCAGCAGGGAGCTCATCTGGAGCCCTGCCCTGGCTGGAGCTCTGCTGCGCACATGTTACGCTGCGGCTTTGGCAAACATCTGGCTCTGGGCTCCCGCCCCTGCGAGTGACGGCTCTCGGTGGGAGAGGAGGGGAGGCTGGCGCCAGTGTGGTCAGCGCTCCCACGCACGGCTCCGCTGCCTGAGCCCGTGCCAGGGCCTGCCCGCCCCGGCCTGGCACGGCTGCTGACCGGCCCCGAGCAGCCAGGGAGCGGCCACCGCTGCTATTTCAGGAGCCATCCCTGGCTCCCAGGCTGCGTTTCAGCCTTCAGCGTCCTCCGGCCTCGGGGGAGCAAGTGGGGTCAGGGTCCGGCCCCAGCCGTGGTCCAGCACACGTGGCTGAGGCAAGGGTCAGGCCCCGAGCCCGCAGGGAGCCCCCACGTCGGGGAGACCCCAGGTCTTGGGGGGGCCTCACATCCAGGGGAAGCCCAGGCAAGCTTTATGTCGAGGGGGAGCCCTGCATTTGTGAGAGCCCCGTGTCCAGGAGACCCCCACATTCAGGGGGAGCCCCACATCCCTGGGAGCCCCACACCCGGGGATGCCCCATGTCCAGGGGAGCCCTCTGCAGAGCTGCAGGCACTGCCTGCTGGCAGCGCTGGCTCCCCGCAGCCCTGCGGCCCCAGGCACGGGCCAGGGCTCTGGCTGGTGGCCCCACAGAACAGGCGTGGGGCTCCCCAGACTCACACGGCAAGGAGTGGAGAACACGGGCAGCCCACAGCCTCCAGCACCGCTCTGGGATGGGGTAAAGCCGCCAGTTCTGAGGAGGAGGGCAAGCAGCTGAGCCACAGACAGTGGCTTCCACAGGACCATGGAAGGTGAGACTGGGCAGCAAGTGGCAGGAACGCGGGGTGAACACTGCCTTCCTGGGACACCCAGTGCCCCTGGGTGCAGGGGCAAGTATGGCACAGAGAGATGAGGAGCAAGGCTTGCCCAGGGACATGGAGGTGTCCTCTGTGGTGGAGCAGTGGAGAGGTGAAATGAGAGCTGCGGCAGGGAGCTACCGGGCACAGGGAGCCCCAGCAGAGCAGGCAGGAGCTGAACAGGGCAGGGAGCTGGGGAGCTGAGCAGGGCAGGGAAGCTGGTACTCTGCAGGGGAAAGGTGCCCAGGGTGGGGGGCTTTAGTGGGGCAGCCACAGTACAGGGTGGGAAGGAAGTGACAGGGTCTGGCCATGGCCTCCTGGGGGGCACAGATGGACCAAGGAGGATCCAAACATGGGTGTTGGGCTCGTTTTGGCTGTGCTGAGCTCACAGAGCAGGTCCATGCAGTGAGATGGGACATGGCTGGGCAAGACATGCAGGTGGGACGGGGGCTCAGGGCAGCATGAGAGTGAGCACAGCAAGCAGGGTGACCCTGGGGAAGGAGGAAGGGACAGGTACAGGGAGCTGGAGTGTCCCAAGGGCCATGCAAGTGAGGAAGAGCTGCCCTGGGGACAAAAAGCGTGGGTCCCAGGGGTGGAACAGGCAATGGCAGCTGGCAGCAGCCAAGGGGTGTGGAGAGAACAAGAGGGAGCTGAGACTGGGGGGACATGTCGGGCTGGGGCTCTGGGAGGGGAGGCACGGGGCTGGCACCTGGGAGGGCAGCGCGTGCAGGTGGGTCTGTGGGGACACGGAGGAGGGACGGTGACAGCAAGGGCTGCAGGAGGATGGGGAGCTGTAAGGGGCCTGGGGTTGAGGAGGTGAGGGAAGAGGGGCAGCTGTGAGGGGGCTGGGGATGGTGAGGAGGAAGGAGGGAGCTGGGGGAGGAGCAGAGCATGGGGGAGAGGAGCGCAGGGGCTGGGGCCTCTCGGCTGCAGTGGAAAAGCTGCTGCAGCTCCAGGGGAAATGCTACTTGAATTAATCATGGCGCTGGCTGCTGTGCCAAGCCCAGGAGGAGGCTGCTGGCAGTGCAAGGAAATAACTTTCACAGGAATTTGGAACAAATGCAGCTCTTCTGGCGGTAACAACAGCACTCACCTCCCCCACAACCTCCCCATGTACCAGCATCTCCCCCATGTCCCCACTCCTTGTGCACCCGTAGACTCCCACATTACAGCCTGTGCTCCCTCCCTCCCCTTGCACTGCTCCCCAGCAAGCTCGCAGGAGTCTCCCCATCTTGCCTTCTTGTTTCTGAGGAGCGGGAGGCCTGGTTTGTGTCATACTAAGGTCTGAAAATAGGTTAATGCTGAATCCCTTGTCCCAAGAACACATGCAGTACTGTCCTCCCCACCTCCTGCCACTCTCTTTGGCAGCAGCCAGTGAGCGGTGCCGCTCTTGCTGTTCAGTCCCTGGGCACAGCTACTCTCCATGTCCTCTCACAGCCACCCCCTTCAGCAGCAGAGCCCATGCATCAGAATCATCTGTCAAGACTTCCCTTCAGGCACACACTACATGTGGCCTGGTCCAGCCTAGAGCACTTAATGCAGGTCCTCCTATCTGGGGCACAGCCCAAGAGGCTCTCCCGGTGCTGTGCAGGCAGCACACCCAGCCCCACAGAATCACAGATCAGTACTCAGTTGGCAAAATTCATCAGACTTGTCCTCGAAACTGCAAGATAAGATGCTAAGACGTCCGATTATACGTTAGGTGTGTTGCTAGTAAGTTTTTGACCTCTGATGTTCCCCAGCAATTGTGTTTATGAATGCAAAAGAAAAAACATAAATCCTGGTTAAAAACCCATTAATATTGGATCTATGCAAGAATCAATAACCCACCATCTCATCTCATTCACATTTCTGTCAAATCAGCCTGTCTCACAACATGGGGTCTGCAGAGCTCTATGTGCTCTTTGCTGGCTGCCAGAGGACAGACAATACTTGATTTAGCATGAAAAGTTAGAAAGGCCCAGAAAGACAATATCTGACCATGCACTCAGCTTGCTGGTACAAAGTCAAATGTTTAAAACAAATTTAAGCCAGCAGGGTGAATTTATACCAAAACAGTGCTTCACATCATGTAACCATAGCATTTGAATGTAGCCCGATGAGCCATAAAGCTTCTATATTATCAGCCCATGGCCACAGAGAGAGACAAGCAGTTAGTGACTGTCCCTTGCTCTGCTTTCTGCTGGTGTCGTGTTCCCTGATTCCCTGCGCTCCTTCTCCACTGGTGTTTCTCTCTCAGTCTTTAACTGTGAGTTTGCTGTTTCCTTTGCTTAGTGCTCGTGCAGAGTCTGCTGCTGTGGGACCTGGCCCGTGATAAACATGAGCAATAAATAAAGATGTTACAAGATGCTTTTTCTTTCTGGGGAGCTGAGGCCAGCAACCTCCCCTGCTTGTCTCTATTTGTACACCAAACACAGGGACTGACCTGGCAGAGAGGACGGGGTGCACAAGGCAGCAGGAGACCTGCAGCTGTGCAAGTCTCTTCTGGTCACTCACATGGACTCCCCACTTCCCTGCCTACAGAGAGCAGACATCACCATCTGAAAACACACCTGGTCCTCCCAGGGTTTTTTGCTTGGAAACATGGCAGTCCAATAGGGATTGAACCTGGTCGGTCCTGTGCTGCCCTTGGAGGCTGTCCTGTGTCCTGCACTTCATGCTGGCAGGGCTTGCCTGTGGCCTAAGCTCTCATGACCATCATGTGGGTCTGGACCAAATACAGACCTTGACAGAGACCCTTCCACCTCCCAGGGCAGGATGAGCCCTGACACCTAGAAGCCATGGACAGAAGTAGTCGAGTGGGAGCGATTGCACACAGGGGCTGCACACCTGGCACAGGTGACAGCCTTCTGAGACATGGTGGCAGCTGCTGGCCACCATGGACCCTGGCAGCACCTCTGGAGCCCTCCTGTTTGGGGACACAGGGTGCCATGGCTGAGGGGACAGCCATGCTCTGAGCCCTGGGCTCCCTGCCCCGGTTCTACCTGGCTCCCCGGCCTGGCTGGCTCCTGCCACGGCCCTGCGCCGAGCTGCTGCCTGGCCAGCCTCAGTTCCCAGCCTCCTTTCCCATCCTCTCATGTTTCCCGGCTCAGAGGAAGCAGCAGCAGATGTGTGAGCTGTTTGCTTTGTGCCGAGGCCACGCGGGAGTTACCTGCACTCGGCCCAGACGCGCCGTTTCCAAACGAAACACGAGGGCCGAGCCAAGACCATGGAAACCCGGCCAAGCCCTCGGTGGCTGTGGCCACCAGACCAGCCCCTTTCCCTGTGCCGTGCAGAACGGGGCTGGCCCAGAACTGCCCTGGCCTCACCACAGCCAGGCAGCCAAACGCTGGACCTGCTCCTCCATGCCACCCCTTGGCCCCCAGCCCCTCTGTAGGTCCCACTCCCCCTCCGGCCTGTCCCTGCACTCGCTGTCAGGAGCCCAGCCGCCATCTCCGATTGCATTTCCAGAACACCTTCCCACACGGAGCGGCACCACGCAGGAAGGCACGGAGGAGGAGGAGGGAGAGGGAGGCCTCCCTTCAGGGGACAGACATCCCTGCTCAGGCCTGGGGCCTCCGTGCTCACCCAGGGACACGCGGCTCCTCTGCTCTGACCTGGTCCCTGAACCCACCCCAACCCTTGACGCCTTCTCCATCTCTGTCCCCAGCCCTGGTCTTGTCCTTGTCCCCATCCCCACCCACTTGGGACACTGTGGAGTGTTGCCCTGTGCAGACCAAACCCAAATCTTCCCCCACCCAAATCTTCCTCCTCATCTCTCACCCACTTCTTCTGCCCAGACTTCCCCCCTGACCCATCCCCTACCCCCCTAGATCTGCCCCGTGTCCCTTCTCTATTCTGCACCTGGCCTTTGCTCCCACCCAACTCCTTCCTCCCACACTCCTTGCCCCCGTCCCCGGCACCTCCACCAGCCCCTCTCCAGCCCACCCACCCCATACCACCAGCCCCCTGCCCTCACACACCCACACAGCCCACACGCTCATGCCCCCATGCCCCAGCAGCCCACCTACACCCAGAGATCACTTTTTCTCACCACCTCCACTTCCTCCTCCAGGCCCATCTGGAGGTCCTTTTCCCTGGCCAGGTCACAGAACTTCCTCCTACCTTGTCTCAAGGGCCCCAGAATTCCTGCTTCCCCTCATGGCCCCAGCCAGACATCCCAGCACCCCAGTTCCTCAGAATTGCCCCAGACTCCACAGGTGCTTGTCCTGCCTGGGTTGGCAGCGCCTGGCTCCGTTACGGTCCCAGGTCCCCAGCCCCAAGCCCCACATCCCCCCATCCTGGCTCAGAGGGGCTGTATCACCCAGCAAGCAGGGCACCAGGGCCTGAGCACTGAAACAGCAAATGCAGGGACACCAAGTGTACAAAATGCAGATGGCATCACGGGCACATCTTGGGGCCTGCAGGACCTGCCAGAGGGGCAGCACCTCTCCAGGTGGCCTCCCTACACAAAGGCTGATGGAGCACGTGTCTCTCAGCTCAAATCCCATGGATGCTCTTCCAGAGGTAACACACCAATACCAGTTGTGCACGAGTATCGCTGCCTTACAAACGCTGATGAACTTTGCCTAATGACCTCACAGGGGGAAGACATCAGTAGCTTGGCTACAAGCAGCTTCCTAGAGGTGTTACCCCTGTTCCTGAGCACCATTTTCAGTGTCCTGGCCTGCAAGGCAGCTCCACACTTGCAAGGCCTGGCACAGTGGGCCCCAATCTTAGCTGAGGTCAACACTGTCCTCAGCACAAAGACCATCCTCGAGGTGTGCCCATAGTGTCAATGACATGCCCGGCACTGTCATGCAGGACGGGAGTGACAGTGCTCTGCCCCACTCCCAACTCATGCTGAGCACAGGGGTCTCTGCTCCAGCATTCCTGCTGACACCGGTGCCCAAACAGCCTCGGGGCAGGTCTCCCTTCCTGACCCTCTCACAGCCCAGGCTGTGCCCTCCTCCAGCTCAGCTCCTAACCCTTGCACCTACCTGTAAGAAGCAGGTCCCGACAGGGGTGTTCTCCTTCAGGGACACATTGTAGAAATTGCTCCTGAACACTGGCTCGTTGTCATTGACATCCTGCAGGGCCACATGCACCACAGCTGAGGAGGAGAGGGCAGGAGTTCCCCTGTCCGTGGCCAGCACAGTCAGCTGAGGCTGAGGATCCTTCTCGTAATCCAGGGGGGCAGCAGTGGTGATGATACCTGTGGCAGGGTCGATGGCAAACCAGCTGGAGTGGGTGTCACGGCCATGCACGATGCTGTACCGCACCTCCCCGTTGGGACCCTGGTCCTTGTCACGAGCTGTCACCTGCAGGACAAAGCTGCCTGGGTACACCACCTCGGGGATGCTCTGCTTGTACTCCTGCTGGTCAAAGAGTGGAGGGTTGTCATTGACATCCATCACCTGCAGCACAAAGGCTGATTCTGCCCGGAGTGGGGGTGTTCCTGAGTCAGTAGCTGTCACCCGCAAATCATAGGAGTCTCTTTCTTCCCGGTCCAGAAGCTGGTCCACACAGATCAGGTAGATGATGTTGTCCTTGGTAGTGAGGGCAAACTTGCCATCCCCTCCCTCCAGTGTGACATTGACATTGGAGTACTCACCGTAGTCTGGGTCAGAAACAGAGATGCGAGCCACGTACTGGCCAGGCTGGGCCCCCTCAGAGATCTGAGGGGACCCGTCTTCGCTCAGGAAGATGATAGTCATGGTGGGCTGGTTGTCATTGTAGTCACGCACATGAATAGTGACAAAGGCTGTGGTGACCTCAGGATGGACAGCCTTATCCCTTGCCTGCACCACCAGCTCATGCACCTTCCTCACTTCATAGTCCAGGCCCTTGTTGAGCTTGATGACCCCAGTCCGGGAGTCAATGGTGAAGTACTGCTCAGGATCGCTCTGCCGCCGGTTGATCTCATAAATCACATCCCCATTGTCACCTTCATCTGCATCAGAGGCAAAGACCTGCAGGATGCTGCTGCCAGGTTTCAGGTTCTCTGAGATGAGAGTATGATAGCGGCTCTGGTTGAAGGTAGGAGCATTGTCATTGATGTCCTGAATGGACACGTCCAGCGTCATCTGGGTGCTCCGGGGAGGAGAGCCACCATCATAGGCTTCCAACAGCAGCGAGTATGATGAACGGTTCTCCCGATCCAAGACGTTGCTGACCACCAGGTCCAAATACAAGACCCCATTGGGGCCTCGGCGTGTTTCCAGGCGGAAGGCCTGCCCCACATTCTCTCCCTTAATCACATAGCCTTGTGTGTTGAGTAGGCCACTGTCAGCATCAAAGGCTGGGTCCAAGGGAAACCTGCTGCCAATGGGTGTGTGCTCTGGGATCTCGAAGGTGCTGTGTTGTTTGGGAAAGGCTGGAGCATGGTCATTGATGTCATTCACTTGGATGTTCACTTCCACTGTGATGCCCTCTGGGGTGACAGCTATGAAGCTGTAGTGGTCCCGAGTCTCCCGGTCCAGAACACGAGCTGTTTTGATGATCCCGGTGTTCTCGTCTATCCCCAGGTCAGTGGTGACACCGCTGCCCTCCTGCGCTGAGATGAAATACATGTAGGCACTAGTTCCAGGGGGCAGGCCAGCACTGATGTCCCCAATGATGGTGCCAGCTGGCTGCTCCTCATCTATTTGTAGATCCAGGGTGCCCAGGACAGCAGAGCCCTTCCCTGCTCTCAGGCCCCCAAGAATCAGCAGCTCCAGCAGAAGCACGGCTGACCCCTTCATCTGCTCCATCGCTAGTGACTTGCAGAGCAGAGGGTGGCTGGATCTCCTTCGAGCTTTAATCCTGCATGGAATGCAGACCAGATGATGCTGGTTAAGAGGGAGCAGCAAAGGAAGGACAGGAAAAAAACCTGGAGAGGGAAGGCTTGCCATGTACCTGCTGCCCAATCAGTCTATATCACCCATCCCTCGCCAGGAGAGAGGGTGAGAACGTGTCAGAAAAGAGGGTGCTCAGAGTGAAGGCCCAGGACAGCACCCAAGGTCAGGCAGGCAGGTGGCACTGGTGGTGGGCAGAGGATGGCAGCCAGCACCTGTCACAGGGGCCATTTCCTACACGGTCAAGCATCATTCCCAACCACCTGCCCTCCTGGCAACACTTGGAGCAGAGTGTCCCTGTGCCTTTGATGGGGGAACGCATCCTGGGGGGCTGAGAGAGGCTGTCTGCAGGATGACAGAGTTTGGGACAACAGCAGCCTAGCACCTCTCCACCCTGAAAAAAGCTGTTCTCAAACTGGGAGACAGCCGCACACCTTCCAGGACCATAGGGATTTAGTGCCAAAACCCCCATGAAGTGCAAATCTGGTGTCTCTGGAAGGGAGCAGCAGAACTGGAGCGGGAACACATCCAGTGAACAATAAATCAGAGTGGCTGCACTGCAAAGGATGTGCCCACAGCTGGGAATGCCCGGGATAAAATCAGACAGGGCCCATTGTTTGGCCTGGCACAGAGATCTGTGGATGCCCCAAGCTGGTACCACGGAGGGTGGTGGCAGGACAGTAGGAACGCCACAGCCCCTTCTGAACTGCCAGCTCTCTGGCTCCTTCCCGGTCCCACACCCTCCGCTTCGCTCTCCTTTGTCTCCTTCTCCCGGCTCCTTGCTCGCTCTGGCTCCTCCACTCCATTTCCCCCTGCCGTAGCTTCATCTCACTGCAGTGGGGGAGGGACGAGCAGGGAGGAGCAGCTCCCGCAGCACCGCGGCTGGACGGGCTGAACGCAGCGCCCAGAGGCTGTCACCCCCCAGGGCTCTGCGCACCCTCCCTGCGGGGACTCTCGGCAGCCCCGGGGCTGGTGGAGGAGCCGCAGCCCCCGCGCTCGCTGCCCCCGTGAGCGACGCTCCGTGGTCTGCAGGGATGGCGGCAGCATGAGCTCACACTTGGCCTCTCTTGAAAGCATTTGCTGCTGGTTCCACAACCACACTCAGGAGCCGCTCGTGTCAGAGGCAGGACGCAGGAACCTCCCTGCCCTGGGGGATGGAGGTGGCTGACATTGCCTGGTTTGGGGACTGAGAATGTCAGCCCTTGAGCTGGAGAACCCTACAGGCGGTGTTAACCCTTTCCAGAGGATGTAGGATGATTATTCTCTCCCCCCTCGGGTCAGCTGTTTAGACTGGTTTTCCCTGTGGAAATCCTGGGTTAGTGACAGAGAGATTAAGTACAAAAAGTGTTTTCTACATGTAAAAAGGTGTTTGTTTGCTTCAGTGGGCACCCAGTGTTTGAGGTCTATGGCAAGTAAATCCACACACTCTTCTTGTACCTACGAATCCTCATATGTCTCAGGAGCAGAAGTCAAAAGAAGCTACTTTTATCCCTGTGGGCTGCTGGCTGGGGTCTGCACTAACTCAGTGGGCCTTGACAGGTCTGTCTCTGTTGGAGCTAGGTAAATGTCCCCAGCTGGAGGGGTAACTGCACACAGCCAGAGCATGCCAAGCTGGGGAAAGGGGGTCCAGGTTTGTTTCTGTGCCATATGTGACCCAGCTGCTCAGGTCATGGGAGGGCACAGGGAAGAGGGCTTAAAGCTTTAGCAGGAGGTTACACAAAACCTAAATAAAAAGGAGAGTTAAAAAACAGGTAGAGGGCAGGGCTCCCTGGGGCAACCTCAGGAGCTGAGGACAGTATGAAGCTGGAAGGTCTTGGGTAGTGCCTGGAACAGATCAGGGCACAGATATGGGGGAAAAAAAACCAAAACACCTGGTTTGATTAGTGATATGGCTCTTGAGAAGAAGGGAGTGCAGCAAGACTCTTGTGGGCTGCTGGAGGGGAGGAGAGAAACTTGAAAAATGAATAGAGAGAGTGTGAAGAGCAGCTGAGAACACTGGGGCAACCAGGGAACAGAAATTAGGGTCCTTGGGGTGGGGAACTGGTGATGAAAGTCTATGTAAACTTCTCCCTTTCCATCCTCTCTGCATACCAGTGGATAGTTTCAGAGCCTTGCTACTTCTTGGGGAAGAGGCCAGGTTGCCAGCCTCGCCAGTGCAGGATGGGCAGGCCACCCGTGGCACTAGCAGCCCTCTGTTCCTAAGAGGTCTGCAGGCGTGGGTCTCAGAGGAAGCCAACAGTGACCCCAATGGATGCAGAGTCACCAAATCTGAGCAGCTGCTTCCAATTAGCAGCTGGCTCAGCACTGGGGGCTGGCTGGAGGGGTCCAGGCCCAGCCTGTGTAACGGGAGCCAGGCTGCCCTCCCTGGCCCTCCCACCATCGGGCATGCAGCTCCCCTGTGAAACAAGGAAGCAGAAGCCTCTGAAGAAAGCTGCTAGCATGAGAATCTGTCCAGAGAGGCGTTTGGGGTCCAGAGCCACAGTGAGGAGGCTGACAGAAGGGCAGTAAAATGGCATGAGCTGCAATATGCATAAGCATCTCCAGGCCCAGGGCTGATGGCCCAGGGCACCAGGAGAGCCCAGCCTACACTTAGCAGAGAAGTCCCATTTAGGAAAAAATGATATGGAATTAGAGAGGGACTACTGCATGGAACCCTGCCGGCCCGAGGCAGCTCGCCTCTCATGGCAGCCCAGAGGGAGGGGAGGCAGGCCCACCCTGGCCCCAGCAGCGAGGCTGGGCAGAGGCGCCCACTGTGCACGCCACAACCAGATGTCCGTGCTGGCTGTGCAAAAGCTCCGTCAGAGCTGCAGATGCTGCTGATGCCATACCCAAAGACTCACATGAGGGGCCATGACTCATGTAATGATGGTTTTGGGACTCCAGTCCAGATGAGGAAGGATTCAGAAGCCCATTTAATCTTTGCTGAGCACCAGCCCCTGACCTGGAATATGCTTTTCTCTTCTGCCTTCACACTGATCTCTCCAGAGTTTCACGTTATCTGTGCTCAGACCCAGACACAGCCCAGGTTTGCCTGCAGCACAGCCTCGGGGTAGCAACTCCCTTTCAACCTCTGCTTAGCCTGCCAGTACCTACAGCCATCTCCAAGCCTCCTGGCCCTCCCACCCTCTTCCGCACCCTCTTGCTCACCCCAGCTCAGCCACACACCCTCGTTTCCCTCAGATACCAGCTCTGAGCAGTGACCAGCAGTGGGGACCATCCTCTCAGCAGGATGCAGCCAAGCTCCACTGCATCCCTGTGCATCCCATTTCTGTGCCGCACCAGGGCTTCCCGTAGGCTCTCCTGTCTCTGAAAACACTTCCCCCACAGAGGAAGCTCTAATAAAATTTCCTCACGCATTAGCCATTCCCACAATCCCAGCCCACATGCAGCTCAGCACCGACCTGCCCCCCATGCTGTACCCATGGCAGGGCTGCTGCGGGGCCTCCTCTGCCCCCTGCCCACTGCTGCCCCAGCCTGTCGGGGGTCTCTCTTCCTCAGGACTCCGGGCCCCCGCCCCGGCTCTCGCAGCTCCCTGTCCCGCTTGGGGCTTCCCAGCCGTCGGTCCCATCGCCCACTGGTGCCACCAGACCTCGGGCACAGGCCCGTCCCGGGCGCTCCCGGCCGTCCCGCACGGTGCAGTCCCGGTGCCAGCTCCGCTCCCCTCCGCTCGGGCCCGCAGCCCCCGCCCGGCGCCTCCGCGGCTCCTCTGCCGCCACCGCCGAGCGCCGGCCCCGCGGGGGACACGGGGGCTGCCCCTGCGGGGGCTCCCGCTCCGTTCCGCTCCCGCCCTGTCCCGCTCCCGCCCCGTCCCGCTCCTGCTCTGTCCCGCTCCTGCCGCCAGCGCCTGCCCCGCAGCCGTCGCGCCGCGGGCGAGGCCGGTCCGGCGGCGGATCCACGGTGCTGCGCCGCCGCGGGCGCGCTCCCCCCGCCCCCCCGCCCCATTGTCTGCGCGGCGGAGGCAGAACAAAGCACCCGGTCCCGGTCCCGGTCCCGCCCGGTGCGCGGCGATGCCGCCGTGCGGAGCGCCGGGCGAGGGCGGCGGGGCAGATGCAGCGGGTCGGTCCCCGGCGCTGGCACTTACACCGTGGGGTGCTCACATTCCGCTGAATCCGGCCCCGCCGAGACGTCCCGCAGCCGCTCCGGTGCCCCGGTACTCCGGTCCCGCTGCCTGCTCTGGTCTCCGCAGCGCTCCGGTGTCCGCCCGCCCCGCCGGTCCGGTGTGCCGGCCTCCCGGTGCCGCGCTCGGCGCTCGGCGGGTCGGCGCTGGCTCGGCGCGGAGGCTCCGGCTGAAACCCGACCCAGCGCCGCCCTCAGCCCCCCGCTCCCCCCGCCGCCCCCATCCCCGCCCCGGCACCGGAGCGCGCCGGCTGAGCGCGGCCCCGCAGCGGCCCCGGGCAGGGGTCCGGAGCCATGGGACGGCGGGGCCAAGGAGCAGCGTCGGGGCACGGAGCTGGCACGGAGGGCAGTAGTGGCTGGACCCGGGACAAAGAGGGATGGGGGGAAGCAAGTTGCGCCTGAAACCCGGGGAAATGGAAGGGGGTAGGCAGGAGCAAGGGGCCGGACAGTGGTGGGATGGGACAGGGCAAGGAGAGGGCTGGGCAGGAGACGGAGGGAGGCTGCGGGTGACAATGGGGGCATGTGGGGACACGGGCTGGGAGAGTTGGGGGTGTTCAGCCTGGAGAAGAGAAGGCTCCAGGGAGACCTTGGAGCACCTTGCAGTGCCTGAAGGGGCTCCAGGAAAGCTGGGGAGGGGCTTTGGCCAAGGGCAGGGAGGGCTGGGCCCAGGGGGGAAGGGTTTCCAGCTGGAAGAGGGGAGCTGGAGATGAGATGGGAGGGAGAACTTGTGTGCTGGGAGGGTGGGGAGAGCCTGGCCCAGGTTGGCCAGAGAAGCTGTGGCTGCCCCATCCCTGGCAGTGTTGAAGGGCAGGTTGGATGGGGCTTGGAGCAGCCTGGGCTGGTGGGAGGTGTCCCTGCCCATGGCAGAGGATTGGGACTGGGTGAGCCTTAAGGTCCCTTCCAGCCCAAACCAGCCTGGGATTCTGGGATTCTCTGCTCTCTACCATAGCTCCTTCCCAAGTGCAGAGTCTAGAATCCAGCTACCTGTAACCTGCCAACACCTTGGCTCACATCAGGGCTTGTGATGTCCATGCTGGAAGGTTCTCACCTGTAGAGCCTGCCTGCAGGTGACCAGGCACTCATAGAATCATAGAATTGTTCAGGTTGGAAAAGACCTTTAAGATCATCGAGTCCAACCTTATCCTAACCCTATCACCCTATTTCTGATGACCCACCACTAAACCATGTCCCCAAGCACCACATCCAGACGATTTGTAAACACATTCAGGGATGGTGACTCAACCACCTCCCTGGGGAGCCTGTTCCAGTGCCCAACAACCCTTTCTCTAGAGAAGTTTTTACAGTTTTTACACTCACCAGTCTATGCTGAGACAAACCAAGACTCTGGGCAGTGACTATCTGGGCTCTTCCACCAGTGGCTGGCCCCCTGGCTCAGCTCGGCCTCTCAGATGGTTTCTCTCTGCTCCAGCCAGGCCAGGTCACGCATTGTTGGTGTGTCTGTTGGGGGCCACTCAGCCAATAATCACTCCTGGGCCTTCTTTTATTTTGTAGCAGAGAAACTGCCTTTGGCTGCTGGCTGTGATGGTCCATTGCTAAGATCACGTGCTAGAAAGGCCACAGCTCAGCCTGCTTCATCAGGAAAATGTCCAGGTTCTGCCATCAGTGACAATCAATTCAAACAGAGAATATGGCCCACCAGAGTAATGTCATGTCATAGAGAAGGAACCATTTGAGATCTGCGTGTCTGTCTCCCCTCCTGAGTACCATATATGCTGAGCTGAAATAAAAACTCTGCTTTACTTTTACTGATCTAAAGTTTCTCTGGAGGAACCAAATCCTTTTGACCCTGAACAGCACATCTTAGAATTCTTATCATAAATTCACCAAGCTATAATAGATTCGGTTTATTTCCTCCTACATCTGTTGTCAGAATGTCATAGGAAGGCAGGAAAAAAAGTGTTCAGAAGAAGGGAACAAGGATGCTGAAGGTCCAGATGAGCTTCAAGGCATGGAACAATTTAGTGTCTGTTATGGAAAGGAGACAAACGAGGGCAATGGGGAAGAGGACAATGACATCATGAGTGGTCTGTGGAGAGTGGTTTTGTTCAGGTCTGTGGAGGTGATTTTGTTCACTGTGTCTTCCAATAAAAGAGGCATGAAATGAGGCTAAGAGAAGCCAAGATCAAAAAAAAACTGAAGAAGGTGGTAGTTCATGTGAGGGTCTGTGGACTTGAGGAACTTCTTGCCACAGAATGCTGTGGGTGCTCAAAATTTACATTGGTGCCTGGATTAGTTCACAGAAGATAAATCCTTTGGGGGTTCCTGAATAGAGGAAACCACCACCAGCCCATGCAGTCATGTGAGCCCCAAAGAGTTGGGTCTGCAGGTGAACTTAGGTGAAATGCTGTGTATGCTTCTCCTATCCTTCCACACCTTCCTCTGCATCCACTCGTAGCCGCCGTTGGAGCCTGGGCTAGAGGTGGTCAGCCTGAGCTGACTCCCAGTGAGATGGTCCTTATGATCTCGTGTCTATGACAGTTTTAACAATGACATTTCAGCCTTGATTTAGCTATTGTGTCTTTATTTCTCTCCAGCTCTGTCTACAATTGCTTTTCTTACATTACTCGATTCCCTCCCAGATATTTTCAGACACAGGAATAAGCTTCTCATTCAGCACCTCTCCTTAGTGAAACAAGCCAGATGCTCTTGCTCTGCAGTTCTCCATTGCTGCTATCCTAGTTGCTCTTCCATATGTCTTCTGGTTTAAATTAATGTCTCTTTAATACAGCAGATCAGAATTCCCACTGTGTTCTGAAGAAATGTCATCTGCACCTTATAGAATAGCATTTAAGGGAAGGCTTCCTTTCTCTGCTGGAAATGTCTTGCTGTGCTCAGGGATGACATTTGCTGCATCATCTCACTGCCTCTCATGGACCTCACCCACCGCTGCTCTGCCTCTTCTGTGGTTTGTCACTGGGGTCCTTTTCCAATACATTGCTAAGGCCAAGATCAACAACGTAATTTGGGCACATGTTCTCCATGGCTTCTAATACCTTGGTATTTGTGGCAGCACGTTTATTGATACAGGTTCAAATGCATTAACTTCTACTGTTTGGTAGATTAATCAAATACCTGGGGCTGATGGTGCTGAAAGATGCTGTTGATGTGATCACAAGGCTGTTGTTCATTACATATAAAAAATTCTGCCTTTGGAGAGGTCCTTGATGACCGGAAATAAGCTGATAGAGCTGGCAGATCTTTAAGGACACTTTCCATTTAGCACAAGAGCTCTCAATCCCCAGGTGAGAACTCAGGCAAGGAGGGCAAGAGACCAGCATGGCTGAGTAACGACCTGCTGGTCCAACTAAAGGGCAAGAGGGAACTGAACAGGCAGTGGGAGCAGAGTCAGGGATCCTGGGAAGAGTACAGGGACACTGCCCAGTTGTGTAGGGATGGGATCAGGAAGGCCAAGGCACAGATGGAGCTGAACCTGGCAAGGGACACAAGAAGTAAGAAGAAGAGCTTCTACAAGGATGTCAGCCAGAAAAGGAAGGACAAAGAAAGTGTCCCCTTGTGATGAACAGGACTGGCAAACTGATGACAACAGAAAAGGAGAAGGCTGAGGGACTCAGCCTGTTGCAGGTGACACCAAGTTGGGTGCGAGTGTTGATCTGCCTGAGGGTAGAAAGGCTCTGCAGAAGGACCTGGCCAGGCTGGATCCATGGGTTGAGGCCAACTGTACGAGGTTCAACCAGGCTCAGTGCTGGATCCTGCACTGGGGTCACATCAACCCTCCAGTGCTCCAGGCTTGGGGAAGAGTGGATGGAAGAGTCCAGGGGAAAAGGACCTGGGGGTGTTGGTCAACAGAGGCTGGAGATGAACCAGCATGTGCCCAGGTGACCAAGAAGGCCAACAGCATCCTGGCTTGTGTCACCAGAGTGTGGGCAGCAGGAGCAGGGCAGGGATCGTGTCCCTGTGCTGGGCACTGGGGAGGGGGCACCTCGAGTCCTGGGGTCAGTTCTGGGCCCCTCAGGACAAGAAGGACATGGAGGGGTTGGAGCGTGTCCAGAGAAGGGCAAGGGAGCTGGGGAAGGGGCTGGAGCAGAAGGAGAAGGGTCTGGAGAACTTGTGAGGAGCAGCTGAGGGAGCTGGGGGTGTTGAGCCTGGAGCAAAGGAGGCTGAGGGGAGACCTTCTGGCTCTGCAACTGCCTGAGAGGAGGTTGGAGCCAGGGGGGGTCGGTCTCTGCTCCCCAGGAACAAGCGACAGGACAAGAGGAACCGGCCTCAAGTTGTGCCAGGGGAGGTTGAGGTTGGATCTTGGGAACAATTTCTGCCTGGCAAGGGTTGTCAGGCCCTGGCCCAGGCTGCCCAGGGCAGGCATGGAGTCCCCATCCCTGGAGGGGTTTCCAAGCCCTGGAGATGTGGTGCTGAGGGACATGGGTCACTGGTCTGGTGGCCGTGGCAAGGCTGGGAGAATGCTTGGGGTAGGTGAACCTAAAGGCTTTTTCCAACCAAAATGATTCTGTTGTTCCTTGATTCTTCTCAACAACTTTTTCCCCTCAATTTTCACTGTCAATTTGTCTTCCCACATCTCCACTGTGGATGGAATTCTAGGCAGGGGCTGGGGCAGCTGAGTCACTCCCACTATAAGGGAAGATCAGGTTTGAGACCACCTGAGGAACCTGAACATACCTAAGTGGAAGGGGCCTCATGAGATGCATCCCAGAGTCCTGAGGTAACTGGCTGATGTAGTTACCAAGCCACTCTCCATGATATTTGCAAAGTCCAGGTGAAGTCCCTGGGGACTGAAAGAAAGGAAACATCCTGCCCATTTTTGAAAAGGGTAGAAAGGAGGAGCTTGGGAACTCCTGACCTGTCAGCCTCACCTCTGTGCCTGGGAAGATCATGGAGCAGATCCTCCTGGAAGCTCTGACACTGTGTGGGGTGGATGATATAGTGCTCAGCAGAACTTTGGTCCTGGGAGATGTCTAGAAACTCAAAGAACTGGATCAGCAGAAACCTCATGCAGTTCAATGGAGAGAAGTACCAAGTTCTGCACCTGAGGCAGAATTACCCCACAGGTAGTACAGGTTGGGAACCAACTGGCTGAGTTGCAGTCCTGCTGAGCAGAACCTGGAGGTGGGGCTTGACATTGAATCAGGGGTCACTCATATGTTCTCCTTGCAAATAAGGCACAGAACTCATTGCACTACACCAGGAGAAGGGTGAGCAGCAGGCCAGGGGGATAATTAGCCCATTGGGCTTGGGAGGTGGGGAAGCCACACCTGGAATCCTGTGCACATTTTGGCTCATGAGGCATATGGGAAACCTGCAGGAGATGGGCAGGGCCTGGGGCACACAGCCCATTTCTGAAGAGAGCCTGGAGCAGCTGAGCTTGCTCAGCCCGGTGACGAGCAGGCTGAGGGGCTCCTGGATGGGCTCCTGATGCTGCTTGAGGGGCAGATGAAAAAGGTGATGGAGCCAAATGCTTTCCTGGAGTAGCAGTGAGTAACAGTTGCCACAGTTACAGCTCGGGAGGTTCAGAGCCAACATCAGGGAGTTTTTTCACCAGGACAGCAGTGTGGCTCTGGAGGAGTTGCTTGCAGGGGCTGAGAACCTCAGCTCTTGGCAAGTTTCCAAGGCTGATCTGATCTGGTGCTGTTCAAAGTCTGTCCTCAAATGAGAGGTGGGACTGTGCACCTCTGGGAGCCCTTTAACGTGGAAGGGCTGTCCACTATGAATCTGTGACTTTCATTCCCTTGCTGTTGAGCTGCTCCTTAACAGCAGCTTTTTGCTTTTGTGATGTTCTGGCCACCCTCTGCACTCATGGTCTCTGTGTCACTGATCAACCTTCTCATTATCCTTTTTTTTTTTTTCTGAGATCTTTGCTGGAAAAAATTAAATAGATGAGCTCCAAAACTGATCCTTGAAAAGACTGAGCATTTCCTCAAGCACAAAACTTCCCATTTACTGGTAATCCTTTTTTTTTAAATTATTTTGCCAGTTTCCCACACCTTACAGTGTTCATATTAATTTCTGTCTTCTCCATTTGCATAAATAGCACCTCACGTCTTACTGCAGCTCAGATAGTCTGATCCACTTGTTTTCCTGCCCCCAAAAATTCCCTTACAAAGAAAGCTGACTAATGTGCTGGTCTGGCAGGATTTGGCAAACTTGCTGCATTTGATCACATTTGCTATTTATTGTAATTTCAAGTTCTCTTTCCTCCTTAAGATCTGCTTTGGGCCCTTTACACTCCTGCAAGCAATCTGCATTTTCCTGGGTCTTTCCCTGCAATCCTCCTTTCTTCAGTATCCAGAATGTTTGTTGTTCTTTGGCCCCATGGCATCACCCCAGGTCGTTAAACAACCCTCCTCTCAGCCTTGCCATTAGTACACAAGTGCTGCCTCTACTTAGTGGTGGAAATCAGTGGATTCCTTTTGGTCTCCTAGTAAATTCTAATTTACTACATATTCTTGAAGCCCCTTGGCAGGACAGGGGAGAAAAAAATCCATATAACGTGCTTGAACATTAATAGAGATCTTGGACAGTCTTTCTGACATGCAAGTATCCTTGGAGCTGTGTGGGGACTGGTAGAAAAATGTAAGTCAAACTATGCCTTGAGAGAGCAACTAAGACAGAGAAACAGGAGCAGAAATGTCCTCTTCAACCATTCAGGGCAGAAGGTTATGGTAGTAGTAAAGGTTGGGATAGGGCTGCAAGGCTCCCAGCTGCATCCTGGCTTTTGATAGAACTCTTGATGGCACGGAGGCCAGAGAATGGAGCAAAATGTGAAGATGAGTTCTGTGGATTTGTCAGGGCTCTGGGGAATTCAGAAATGGAGATACTGTTGGAGCACCAGGCAGGCTGGAGGCAGCACCTGGAGCACAGCGGGAGGCAGCAGAGGACATGGGCCCCCCCACACCGTGTGCTTCCCTGGGTCCACAGCAGACACTGCAGGGCAATGGGGCATCGTGCCAGCTCTGCCACCACAGCGACCCTGGTCCCAGCCCAGTGTGTCCCCACCCAGACTGGGCTCTGCCTGTTCCCACCCTCTGCCACGGCAGGTGGGAAGCGGCAGTTCTGCACCTTCCTGCTGGATGCCATCCTGCTCCTCAGCCAAGAGGAGCAACCTGGCAGGTGGCCCAGCAGGGCTGGGGTGCTCAGGGGCTTCACTTCTGCAGGTTGGAGCCTGGCTCCAAAGTCCCAAACAGGAAATCCTTCTGGGATGTGCTTAGGCTCTGATTCCCGGTTCACAGCAAGCAAAGGCTTCCTGCGTTCCAAAGGGAGGTTAAAAATAAGAGAAGGCACCTGCTAGGAACAGCCATGGCCAGGCAGGGGGAGGAGGGCAGGAAGGGGGGGCACAGCCCTAAGTAAGGCAAGGGTAAGGTTTTTTTTCAGGTGAGATCTTAAGTTTGCCTCTGCCAGTTGGAATGTGCTTGAAATCCATTAAATCCAAAGGAGCTGCACGCTCACCCCACCCAGCAAACTGTGTCCGCAGCCCAGCCAGAGGAACTGCTGCTGGGGGGGCCCAACCAGATGGCCTCGAGTCCTACGAGGGAAGAGTTCTCCCCATGTCCAGGTGGACACAGGCCCCCATCACACAACGTTCTTGCAGCAGGTGTATTTCTGAGCCATAGGTTTGTTCATGAGCAGCCTGGAGCCCTGAACGTGAGGTCCTCTGCCTGGGCTGCCTCTGATGGATGGGTTCAGGGCAGAGCAGAGGAGTTCAATGCTTTGGTGAGGCTGTTTATGAGAATGTTTATCGTCCTGCAAATGTGGTGAACCTCTGCCAGTGCAGTCCCTGCATCTCAGGCTGGGAGACAGGGAACTGCTGGAGAGAGTCCAGGGGCGGGAAACGAAGATGACTGGGGGATTGGAGCATCTCACTGATGAGGAAAGGCTGAGAGAGCTGGGACTGTTCATTCTGGAGAAGAGAAGGCTGAGGGGAGACCTTATGAATGCCTGTGAGTATCTAAGGGGGGATGCAAGGAGGATGGAGCCAGACTCTGCTCAGTAGTGCCCAGGGACAGGACGAGGGGCAACGGGCACAGGCTGGAACATGAGAAGTGCCACTGAAATATGAGGAACAACTTCTTGCCTGTGAGGGTGACAGAGCCCTGGGACAGGCTGCCCAGGGAGGCTGTGGAGTCCCCTTCTCTGGAGAGATTCAAGACCCCCCTGGATGCAGCCCTGTGGAATGTGCTCTAGGGGATCCTGCTTTAGCAGGGGGGTTGGACTGGGTGATCTCCAGAGCTCCCTCCCAACTCTGACAATTCTGTGATTCTGTGATCCTGTGAGTCCCACTGCTCACTGCTCCATCTGTCCCAGCCCTGGACCTGTTCTTAATTTTGCCAGTTCCTTGTATTCCCAGCTAGCAGCTCTTTAGTAATTTGGCTTGGGACTTCTCAAACAGCTCATTTAGTTTTCTTTTCAGTCATAGCAGCATCTGAAGGTTAAGACTTCAAGTGCAGCAGTAAGACATTTCATGCCCAGAAGACAAAATGATCAAAAGTGAAGACAAGCAGGTGGATACAATAAAGAGCGTGGAAGGATAAGGCACTGAGACAATAGTTACATTCTTTGCAGGTACTTTCTAAACAGCAAAGCACAGGCAGATTTTAAACAGTAAGGAAAAAAAAACTAGGACTGTCAGCTGCTTCATTCCCATACCTCAGAGGGGGTTTAGTTGGACCCAGCCCTTGTCATGCTCAGCAGATGTGCACCTGACTAGTTCTTAAAGCCCTCCCGTCATGAAGACTTCATAAACCTGCCAGTCAGTCCATTCAGTGCTAAATTTGCTTTGTTATTATTTAAACACATTATTTCTTGTACTGTCTGTCATGAACACTGGAAGTAGATTGTTCTCTTCATAACTGTCTTTTACAAATCAAGGCAGTTATCCTATTTTCTCACTCTTCTTTAAGCTGAAGTGCCCCAGAGCATTTAATCTTCTCATATTGTATTTTCTCAACCTCTAATCATCTCCTCTGGATTTTCTCAGATTTGTCTACACTCTCTGAAGTGCACTAAGACTGGACACAGGCCTGTGGCTCAGGGCCTTATCACAGCAAAGCAGAGCCAGAAATGTTACTTCACGCACCCTGCAAGTCATATTCCTGTTTACACCATCTCCTGTGATGTTATTTTGTTTTTTGCAACAACATGCCCTCAGCTGGTTCATATTCAAATATCAGCTAAAATGGAGAACTACTGTATAGACTGTTGTTTCTCAGTCTGTATCTATACAGCTTATTATTCCTACCAAGTGGATAGTATTCCTACCAAGGAATAATAATTTTGATATTTCTATCAATGTTGTTTAGTATCTGGACAAATAATCTGCAAGGAAATAGGGACTGACTAAACAGAAACACACAGAGCAAGAGGGAAATTACATTACTGCAGCTCTAGGAATGTAAATCTAATGTTCAGTCTTTATAAAGACTGTAGAAAACTCAAAGCAGTCAAAGAAGAGTTGTAAGAATGAGTCAAGTCCGTGGAACAAGTTCCGATATGGAGAGCTTCAGAACCTATACAATAGGTGGTTTCTAAGGATCTGGAAGAAGGAAAATGTTTAGTTGTGTGTAATGTTTCAGTCTAGCAAATGAAGGCAGCACAGGAGCAATGGGGTGGGACTGCAGCTACGCCAACAAGTAAAGAGCAACAGTTTCGTGGCAGGAGGAGTTAATCACTAGAATAACTAAGAAAAAGGCCTAACAGGTTCCTAGCAGTCCAGGTTGTCCATCTTCAGCTGGACAGGGTGCTGGGCCATCTTGTCCAGTCTGTGCTTTTGCCCAGAAAGGTTGGCTCAGACAACCCCTGAGGTCCCTCCAACCTAGTATTCCATGATTCTGAGATCTTTCTCAAGAGGTGTGCTAGCTCTGGAACAGGTACAGGGTTTGAAGTCATTTCTCCATGGGGTTCTGTGAGCTTTGTGATTCCCAGAACCCACAGACCATGTCACCCAGTCCCAGGGCCTGAGCTGCCTTCTGAATCTGTGTGCTCATGCCCCATTAAACTCTTCCCAAAGAGATGGTGGAACTGTGTCCAACCAAGGAGTGATTTTTATCATGAGAAAAAGGGAATGAGAGAATGGTGAGAAGGAAACCACCTAATACAAGTTAGTCTGTGAGCCAAGACAAAACTGAAATCAACATTTCCAGAGAGGGGAGTTGAATGAGCCGAGCCCTGTGCTACTGACTGCTCTAGTTCCTGTCCTGGCTTCTTCCATCCTCCTCTCCTGGAATCTCCTCATCCCGTTCCTGCAGCAGGGTGACCTCATTTGGCAGCAGCACTCGCTGACTGCAGCGCCCGCTCTCCTGGTGCCTCTCGGAAAGCTGCTCACTATGGCCTGGACTTCCTCCCTGGTAGCAAACAAGTCTCCTTCTGTTCCCCTGAAAATCAGCTGGGAGGAAGTGAGATGGGGAGGTGGTTTCCGAAATCCGGGATTGTGATTACAGACACAGTCCCAGGCTGCGTGGGGTGGGGGTGGGGGAGCAAAGGAGCTGCACAGGGAACCCGGAGGGTTTTCATGCAAGGTCCACACGTGCCCTTGGGTGACAGTTGACAGAGACAAGCCTGATGGCAAAGGGCCTGCTGGTGTTTTGTGGAAGGAAGAAAACAATTTGAGGAATATCCCTTTCCAAAGAACAGGGCTTTTGCTTTGGAGGAGCTTTCTATATATAGTGAGGTGATTATTTCAGAATGGAAAATGTTTGTTCAGGAAGGAAAGGCTCTGAGATCAGCAGAGTCAAGTCTCACCCACATGCTGCCGACTCCATGGGACCTTCTGCCTAGCAGCAAGGAACCGGGGGGTCTGGGGGGGTCTGCAGGGGCAACTGACTGTCCAGGCATCTCCCACTCACACCGAGAGTTCCTCACTCAGGAGCTGGGGCTGGAGCTCTGGTCTGTCCGAGGCGTCAGCTCTGAGGTAGGAGCTGATTTCTCCAGGAAGAAGAAGGATGCAGGTGGTCTGATCCTCTCTTTGCCTTTGACAAATCAGATCAACCCCAGCTGATGCACACTAGGCTGCAACAAGATGTCCCACAGACCCAGCAGAGCCCCGTGCGTGCCACAGGCAGCCCGGCCTCCAAGGCCCAAACTGCCCCCGCTAAATATGTGAGCACTGAGCGGCACTAAATATACCTGCCACAAATAGCCTGGAAGCTGCGGGTCCAGCTGGGAGGGTGACACAAACACACAAATATCCCGGAGCAGGGAGCGCAGCGTGGGACGCGGCTCCATCTAGTGGGACACCAGCTGAACCTCACGAACAGGAGCTGCTGCTGCAGCATCGCCCAGCAGTCCCGGACACAGATCGGGATCTGTGCTGAACTCACCGTGTTTGAATCATTTAAAAAAACGGAAACATTAATGAAGTTGCAGTTGAAGCTGCCATGATGCACGTAACTTGACAAAGATGTTACCATGAGGTAACAGCAAACGCCCTGTCCAGGTCACAACCCAACCTATCCCATAGGTTAAAAAGCCCAGAGAAGCCACCACACACCTTACAAAGTTACTTGGACCTCCAGATTAAACCCCAGCTGTGCAGCTCCTCCGGCAGCAGAGTCAGGCTACAAAAAGCAGAGTTGATTCCTCTCTACATCCCCCTTCAGGGCCAAAACTGAGAGAGGAGAAGGAAGAAACTTTGGTTTATGAAGCAACTTAATGATTCTTAAATAACTTAGAATCACTCAGGCCACTGTGAGGCACTGGGAGTTGGAAGAAGGGACAGGTAACCCAGGGGGAATGTAGAGGTGTTATCCCAGGAACAGACAGGGGGTAGGGAAAACCAAAGCCCCCAAGAGTCAAACCTGGCAAGAGATGTGACTGCACCAGGAGAGGCTCCTGCAGGCACAGCAGCAGCAACGGGAAGATGATGAAGGAAGATGTGGGTCCAGGGCTACGTGGGGCAAATGTCCTGGTGACAAAGGACACAGAAAAGCAGCCTTCAGGAATCCCAGCCCAAGCAATTAACAACATGAGCAACCTAACTAATGATGTTGTGAATTTCTGGTCGTTGGTAACTCCTGAACCAAAATGTGCTTGTGTGTGGTTTTACTTTGTTTTTAGTGGGTTGTTTGGGTTTGTGTTTTTTTTGCCAAACGTATGTACGTCAAGGAAAAGATAATTCAGGGAAGTTTTAGGCATGTGTATGACAGACTGGTTCACAGTTCTCTTTTTGTGGTTTCATGATTTATGAATGGAAGTAATTGTATCCCAGATTAATTTGAATCCTACTGTTCTGAAGATAAAATCCACAGTTACACGTGAAATTAGACTGTAGATCTTATAATTGCAAGACATAAACAAAAGGGTTAAAGGGTTAACAAGAATTGAAGGTTTTCAAGGATAAGAATATTCAATGTTACATTACCATGGGTTGGGTAAAAAAAAAACCAAAACTTTAATTATGGGAACATGTCTGCTTTTGGCATCAGTCAAACCTGTATTCTGCAAAAAGAAAAGGAAGCAATTCGGAAGAGGAAATAGATAATTTCCAAGTGACATAATTCCTAGGACATGTAAAACTGAAGCCAAGGGAAAAAGAAAGAATAAAAGCCTGACAGCACTGAAGATAATAAAAATGGCATGCCTTTGTTTTTGAAGTAAACGAAGAACAAAAGAAATCCAGCATAGGACAGTCTGTTACATGGAGATAATAAAACTGTGAATGATGCCAAGAAGGAATAGTTGGTAAAAATTCTCTTTTGTATGTGTGAGATACAAGAGAAAAACATCAGAAGATAATAAACAACAGTCTAGCATTAATAAATGTGGTTTTAAATCAATGGGCCAAACAGATTTGCACCCACGAGTCTAAAGAAGCTCACTGAGGAGGTCTGTGGTTCACTGATCCTGCATGAGCAGGGGCTTGGACAAGATTACTTCCCAAGGTCCCTTCAAACCTCAAAAACTCGTGATTCTGTGGTTATCATAGAAAGTTTTGGGTGGGAAGGGACCTTAAAGCCCATCCAGTCCCACCCCTGCCATGGGCAGGGACACCTCCCACCAGCCCAGGCTGCTCCAAGCCCCATCCAACCTGCCCTTCAACACTGCCAGGGATGGGGCAGCCACAGCTTCTCTGGCCAACTGGGCCAGGCTCTCCCCACCCTCACAGCACAGAATTTCTCCCTCACATCTCATTTCAATCTTTCCTCTTTTAGTTTAAAACCATCACCCCTTGCTCCTTCACCTGGCAAAAAGTCTCTCTCATTCTTCCATATCAGCCCTCTCTAAGCAGCAGTGAGGTGTCACAGAATCACAGAATCAACCTGGTTGGAAAAGACATCGAAGATCAAGTCCAACCAGAACCTAAACCCACCCACCATAATCTTTATCTACCTGATAATGCTTAAATCACATCCCTAAGCACCACATCTATATTTCCTTTAAACACTTCCAGGGATGGTGGTTCCACCACCTCCCTGGGCAGCCTGTTCCACTGTCCAACCACTCTTTCAGTAAAGAAATTCTTTCTAATATCCAGTCTGAACCTCCCCTGGTGCAACTTCAGGCCATTCCCTCTCATCCTGTCATTATTCACTGGAGAGAAGAGACCAACTCCCACCTCCCTACAATGTGAGCTGAGAAGATGGGTGGACTTGATACCCTTCTATGAGGCCACCTGCCTCGTGGAGGAAGGGATGGAGGTGCATGCAGTTGTTCTGGGGTTTAGTAAGGCTTTAGATACCATCCTTCACAGTACCCTTCTGGTCAAGTTGTCCAGCTGTGAGTTGAGCAAGTCCATGGCGGACAGGGCTCTGCAGTGCCCAGCCAGCTGAGTGTCCCTCAGGACTCAGTCCCAGGGCCAGTGCTGTGCCATGTGCACACCCAGGATCTGGATCATAGAATCACAGAAATTATGCAGGATGCAGGAGTTGGATGCACCACTAGCAAGTCTGCTGGTGATACTAAACTGGGAGGTGCTCTTGACTCTCTGGAGGGACAAGAGGCCTTGCAGAGGGGTCTAGACACATCAGAGCACTGGGGAATCATCAGTGGCATGAAATTTAACAAAAACAAAAGCCAGATTCTGCTCCTGGGATGGAGTCGTGTTGGATACAAGTATAAACTGGGAGAGGAGTGGCTGGAGAGCAGCCTTCCAGAAAGGGATCTGGGGGTGCTGGTGGGCAGCAGGCTCAGGAGGAGCTGGCAGTGCCCTGGCAGCCAGGTGGGCAAACTGCATCCCGGGGCATCAGACACAGGAGAACTGGCTGGTCCAGAGAGGGGATTGTCCTGCTGGATTCAGTGCTGCTGTGTCCTCACCTGGAGCACTGTCTGCAGTGCTGGCCCCCACTGTCTGAGGAGGATGTGAAGGTCTCCCAGTGGGTCCAGAGGCAGGCAACCAACCTGGTGAAGGGCTGGAAGGGGTGTCCTCTGAGGAGCTGCCAAGGACTCTGGGGTTGTCTGGTTTGGAAAGGAGGCTGAGAGGCAACCTCATGGCTCTGTGCAGCCTCCTAAGGAGGGGATGTGGAGATGGGGGTGCTGAGCTCTTCTCTGTGGGATCCAGGGACAGGATACCTGGGAATGACTTAAAGCTGCATTAGGGGAGGTTTAGATTGGACATTAGGAAGCATTCCTTAACAGAAAGGATGGTCAGACCCTGGAACAGCCTTCCTAGAGAGATGGTCGATGCCCCAAGCCTGTCAGTGTTTCAGAGGCATTTAGACAGTGGCCTTAATACTTCAACTTTTGGTCAGCCCTGAAGTGGTCAGGCAGGTGGACCAGGTGATCGTTGTGGGTCCCTTCCAAGTAGATTTGTTCTAATGTTGAGTAAGAATAATATTTTCTGGTTTCATTACCATCAAAGCTGGAAGACTCTTCTTAGCACCCTCCCAGGTCTGTCCCATCCAGTGTCTGGATCTGCACTTAAGAGAGACAACAAATCCAACATCAATCCCTGAAGGAACACTGGGACGTGCAGTGGCTTTAGCATCCTCTGGCACAGCTGTGTGACAGAATGAGCAACCTGCAGCTTTGGGAACCCCGTAATTCTGAGATCATCATCCCTCAACTACATTACACACAACTACAGGTCTTCTGATTTATACTTACTATTATTCTTCATTTCTCAAATAAAGAAGCAAAATACAAGGTTTAAGTGTCATTTCAGGAAAACTGGCACATCTCACAGCACTTGTTTTGTGCCTGTATGATTTTGTGCATCACAGGTTTTATGTCTCACCCACATTGTATCCTGTAGCCGTGGAGGCTGAGGTACAGAGCCCACCATGCTGCAAACCATCTACAACCTTCATCTTCCCTTCTAGAGCAAACCATGAAAAAGTCACGTCCATTCTTTGAAATGCTGCACTTGAAATCCTCAGAATGTGTTAGCTGGGATTAGAATAACAGAATAAAGCAGGTAAGAAATTTCTGCATTTGTGATGGGGAGAAGAATGAAAGCAAGGCAAAGAGAAAGAAGAGGTTATTTCTTGTTCCTTTCCTGTGGGAGGAAGCAGAGAGCTCTTACAAAGGAAGAACTGAAAGCAGCAGGGAGAAAGAGCTTGAGAAATGAGATAAAACAGGCTAAAGGAACCTGGAATTGAGGACAAGGAAGTATGTAAAACTTTGAACTTTCCCATTTTTGGTCTAGGAAGGTGGCAAAATGAGAGCGGGAGGAAAGGCAGTGGCAGAATTCAGGGTGTTTGTGGGAGTTTGTTAATACCTGGGCAGGAGGTAAAAGAGATCCCAGAAGTGTGGGAGGGCTGAGGACTCTCAGGGTTGAGCTTGTAGTGGAAGAGAAGGGGGAAATTAATCAAGGGTGGCGGACACCAGAGCATGAAGAGACTTACCCAGTGGAGAAGTGTGAGTGAGGACTGTGAGTAGGGGAGAAAGAGCCAGAAACTGGAAGAACAGAGAAAGGCTGGAGGGGTGGGCCTGATGACAGCAGCACTGAAAAGCTGGACACAGCTCTGCTCTGACAGGGAAAAGAGGAAAGGAAGCAGGGTCAGGGAAGAGGCAGCAGTGGAAAAGCAGCTCCCCCCCAGCCTCACCCCATTCAAGCAACATGATCCATCAGGAGTTTAGACCTTGAGAAATGTCAAATAAAGGCATCCAAATCTGTGAAGGACTCATGACATAGGGAGGCCATGAAGATGCCACAGACAGATGCATTTTTTCAGAAATAGCAGGAGAAGGTAACATTAAAATCAGCAACATGACCTGGTGAGTAAGCAGAAAAGATGGAAGAAAATATGAATCAAACTAAGGGGAGGGAAGGAAGTAGCAGCTCCTGCAATAGGGATGCAGGATTTGGAGCTGTACTTACAATGGGAAGGCAAAAACAAGGCAGAGAAAGGATCCACAAAGGTGACATGAACCACTATCAGATAAAGGTGGCAAGATGGAGAATTATCATCGGCAAGACCGGAGGAATAAAACTGTATGAACCAGACATTAACAAGAACCTTCACTGAAAGCATTTGAAAAACACTGAGCAGATAATTTCCATTGCAGGACCCCAAAGTGCTGGGCTGGACTGGGCTACCCTGGAGGAAAAGAGGATGAAAACGAAGGCAAGCACATCTTCCACATGTTTGCAACATCCCCTGCTAGGGTATGAACAGCAGCAGCCCAAGCTCCACATTAGTCCTTGGGACTCATTAGAAGGACAAGCCCAGACTGCTGCTCTCTGTGGCAGAGCAGAGCTGAGAGGTGAGACACAGGTGAGAGAAGCCTGTTGTGCTTCCCCCCATTTCCAACTGCTCTTTGCTTCACTCTACAGCTCTGAGTCTGGCAGCAGGAGTCCTCTCCTCTTGGGAAGAGCTCCATCCTGGACCCTACCACGCATTGATCTCATCCTCCAACAGGACCCCGTTCCCGTGGGGCAAGAACATACTCCACCCCTGCAGCCCTTCCCTCTGGAGCAGACGGGGCTGGGACTGCTCTGCTCACCAGCAGCTGCAGACTGCCTGGCTGCTCAGCACTGACGGGGGGTAATTAGAACCTTCCTTGGTACTGCTTTCTCCACTCAGAATAGAAAGTGCCTCTCTCTCCATCAGGAAACCCATTCCCAGCTCAGAACAAAGCCTAGAAGTTTCTGGCAAGTACAGACCTCACCACAAGAAAGCAGGGGCCAGCATCATTTATATTGTTTCCTCCCTTGTTATCTGTGTGTGGGGCCCCAAAGTGATGACATCGTGGCTCGGATGCTATAAACAAGGACAAATTCATGGACCAGAATGTCCCTGGAGACTGATGAAATGTCTGTGTTGGGTCATGATTTCCTGGGAGCAGAGGTAAGAGCAGGAAGGGGCTCAGAGAATGGGAAGCTGCAGAACTGGGGGTTAGGACATTGCAGAGATACTTTCCGTTTGCTGGTCCTGTTCATCTGAGCCTCCTAGGAAGAAATTGGTGAATGTGATTCTGGTTTTAACCTCATGTAGATGGGGAATTCTAATTTGGGGAAAGCAGCACTATGTTTGCTGGCAAACATGGTAATATAATACTGATGATCCTTAGAACATCAGGAAATTGGTAAGAAATAATGTCACCTGCCAGAGGAACAGAGAGGGAATCACGTACCTGGGACCCTGATAAAATTTACTCACAGTCCAAATACAGATTGGATTTCATTTCCTGAAAGTCCTATTGCAGTTTTATACTGATTAATTTTACAGTAATTTTAAAACTGAGGAGATTCTGTGCCTACAGAGTTCTCCTTTCAATTTGTAACCAGAATAGATTTGAAATAGGGCTCCCAGGACACTGACATTCTGTCAGTAATCATTATCCTAATGAAACACACGTGTGACACCAATCCTTCTTTGCAGTTGGACTAGATGTTCCTTTAAGTAGGGAAAGCAGCAGGTAGGATAGGAGCTCTGTGGTGGGTGAGGAGATGCAGAGTGCCTCCCAGCAAGCAGAGGAGAGGTGCGGGGGGGGGTCGGGATGACTTGATGTGAAGTGGATGAGCCTCCTCCTGCAAGGAGACTTCAAGACAATTTTTTGAAAGCTCTGGTAGTTTTCCAGAAAGAGGTGATCACAGCAGTGCCTAAGGTCAAGCTCTTGTCCTTTAACATGCAATGGACAACATCATGTAATGAAGTTTTGAATTATTAACATAGGAGTTTTAAAAGATCACAATATTAAGTGGGAACAAATCAGAGAAGCAAACCTCCTAGGATATGAACATATCTCCACTGGTGGTGTTCCAAACAGACATATAATTATTTTGCCCAGAAATGGATATTGGTTGTACAGTTAATGGCAATGACCACTCCCTCTTACAATGTGTGGTCAGCTCTTCCACTATCCTGTATTAAGTGTCCAACAATGTCACAGGACATGCCATTTTCCTCCTATAAATATTAGTGCACTGTTAATTCCCCAGGATCCTTTGGTCCAAGATCTCTGAAAAACAAAGCCAAAAGATAAACCAACCCCCACCTCAGTGTTCTTTGTCTTCATATCTCCTCAGCTTGTTCTTTTCACTCCACTTGTTGATTCACAAATCTAAGTCCATTATAATACCAGTGCAAATATTATCCCTCCAGGCTAGTATTTTAGCCATATCCTTACCTCACTTCCCCTTTCTCCACTGCAGTCTCTACAAGGCAATAAACCACTTTTCATATCTTTTTTAAGTCCTCACAACTGTTTTCTGCATTTCCTAACTTCTGTGGCAAGGCACAAGGTGATTGTTTCTTCTCTCTACTTCTAAATTCACTGACATTAGTACCTAAGGATATATTCTAAACTTCCTTCCCATCACTCTTTTTGAAGAAGAAGAGATTCCACTGAACATTACAGAATGAGAATCACAAGCTCTTCCTTGACAATGATGGATTTTTTTTAGATGTTTACATTCTTAACAATGACTAGGAAATTGGCTCCTGTGATTGTGTTCAAAGTCAGGTTAGCTGAGGCTTTAAGCAACCTGATCTAGTGCTGTATGTTCCTGTCCATGACAGGAGGGGTGGACTGGATGATCTTCAGAGGTGTCCTCCAGCCCAAACCATTCTATGATTCTGTGATTGTATCTTGTTTTATTAACCACAGCCTCTCCAAGGACACGATGTATTTTGTTGCACAGGACTTGCAAGTGCTGTTGTTTATCTCTCAATTTTCCTGCACTTGCCTTAGCCTGGCAAGGCCTTGCCCTGTCACTGAGGCCTCTCTGTGGTATTACGTTACAATAAAATGATGAGGATCTAAGACTCATACCACATGTTCTCCTGGATCCGATTCTTACCACGCTGTCCTAGGCTGGCAGATGAATCCAGCCCACCACCCTCGCAGTGACTGGAAGCAACAGGACAGCATCAGTAGTGTTAGAACCAACGATTTTGGGTAGCAATATTTTTAAGGCACAGTCCTAGTGCTTAGCACACAGCAGATCTGTAACCTTATCATTCCTGGAACTGTTTCCCAGGTGCCAGGTGATACAGAGGCTGTGCTGCAGCTGGTGCAGCATGCACCCAACTGGCAAAGCAAGCAGAAATGCTTGGTAATGGAAATGGAGTAGGTAATGGAAAATGCTTGGAGTAGATCAGCAGCACGGCTTTTGTGTTGCTGTCAGCCCACAGAGAGACCCAAACTCTCTGCCCCACCTTACATCGCAGCCAGAGTCTCACCACGGCGGGTGCAGGTGTGTGGAAACACCACCTCTCGCTGACTCTCTCCTCCCCTTTGGTGGTGCTGGTGTCCCACCTTCCATGCTGGACAGCCTGGCTGGGCTTCCCCCTCTGGAGCACTCCCTGCGCCTCATGTGGTTTCTCTGACTGCTGCTCTGAGGCAGGCAGGGCCACCCCTGCCCCCCGGCCCTCCCCAGCACAAGGGCTACGAGCCAACAGCTGCTGCATCGACTGCTGCTCGTTACGTGCCCCCTGCCCGGCGGGCTGGGAGCTCCGCGGGGCGCTGCGAGCCGGGGCTGCTCCGCGGTGTTTTCTGTCACTTGCATTCCTCATAAGCCCTGAACGTCTGCAGGGCCCCGGGGGAATCCTCTGAAGAGTGGGAGGAGAGACCAGGCAGAGAAGGCTGCCCTGCGCCCCAGGGAGGAGCCATCCCCCCCTGCCAGCCCATGGGGGCGGCCCGAGGAGGGAAGGGACAGGCCTTCGACAGCAGAGCTCCGCACAGCACCATCCACTCAAACACACGTGTTTAAAAGCTTTCACTTCCCCCTAGCAGAAGTTGCTTAGCTAGCCTTAGTCTGCCCACGGAGATGGACACTATCCCGGGAGATGGACACTGCCCGGGAGATGGGCACTATCCCAGGGAGATGGGCACTGCTCCGGAAGATGGGCACTGCCTGGAGCGCCGCACCGTGCCCCAGGACCCCCGCACCGCCCGCCCGCCTCCTCTTACCGCACCGTTGCCATGACGACGAGCTCCCGGCTCTCCCTCGCTTCCGGGCCGTGGGACGGGCCCGTGGGTCCGCCGGCTGCAGCGGCTGCAGTGGCGGCAGCGCGGCGAATGGAGCGGCCAGGCCGGGGCCCTGCGCACCAGGACCCCGCGCACCGGGACCCCAGGGCGGCCAGGCCGGGCACGCCCCCGGGCGACCGGCCCCTGGCGCTTCCCGGCCCGGTGCCTTCCGTCACTTCCTGCGCCCGTTAGTGCTTCCTGCCGCTTCACCGCGGTACCTGCGGGACGGGGGCGACCGGGCACCTCTGCCATGAGTGACCCCAGGCAGGTCCAGGGCACTGGCGGCAGCAGCGCCCTCAGCAAGTGCTCGACGGCGGCGCGGGGCTACACCCGAGACCGGTTCCTGCGGTTCCTGGTGGGGCGGCGGCGGCGGCGAGCCCCCCTTGTCCATCGGTGAGGAGTGGGATGGGCCCGGGGTGTCGGTGGCACCGGCACGTGTGGGGTTGGCGAGCGCTCTCTTCCGGGACTGCGGGGGTCCCGGTGAGCCCCCGGGCCGGAGCGGGCCTCTTGAAGGCACCGCTGTTGAAAGGCGTTTTAAGGAGGGTCCCGCAGGGACCGGGGCCGCTCGCAGGGCAGTGTCGGTAACGGGATCGTTTGAGACCCTGGGGCTGATTTAACACGGTTTGTGGGCAAAACCGGAAAGCTTTGTGCTGAGTAAAACGTGTCACCAGGCTGGTTCCAAACTCCAGGGCTCAGTGCTGCTGAAAGCCACTGTAGATAAGGTTTCAAACCGAAAAATGTCAGCACGTGAGTGGTTTTCTCGTGAATTCTCAAGAACGTTGCCGTTCCAGCGGGGCGTGTGGGGGCTGAGGCAGCGGTCTGCTCTTTTCAGTCAGTGGTGTCTGACCGGGGCGTCTTCTCTGGAGCTTTGCAGGCCACGAGCACGAGTGTTTTGAGGTGCATGTGGAGAGGGTTCTGTGCTGGTACCGTAGGGGAGTTTACGTGAGATGAGGCTGTTTAGTGTGATCAAAGTGACTGAATTGCCACAGGAGCTTCAGTCCGGACAACACAGAGCACAGTTCAAGCTGCAGTTTGCAGGCCAGTGCTGGAGGCAGCCGAGCTGCCTTGGCACAGGATATTGGTGTGCCAGACTAAGCTCACAGGAGGAGTTATGTGCTGCAGTTAACACTGCCATAACGAATTTTGGGATATCTTGGAACATCCAGTGAAATCGTGAGTCCCTGTGAGGCATGGGATGGTAGCATGCTTGTTAAAGGAGGTTAACAGGAGCTGGTATGTCTGTTTGGGACATGGTGAATATAACTGAAAGAGGAGTGCAAGGGAAAAGAGGCACCAGTCCCAGCCAGACCTGGCAGATGAATTGCTTAGAGCCATTAAATCAAAAAACATAGAGTGAAATTCCTTTCCTGACTGAGCTTCTCTCCCTTTTCTGTTCTCCTCTCACTGCAGCTGCACACACTGTCATTCATTTTGCTATACTGAACAGTCCCTTGTAAGTAAAGGAGTTAACTGTGTATTGTTACAGCATCTAATTTGGGGCAGGAACTTGGGTATTGACCACCCACGTTGCAGAGGAGCATCTGACCATCTGGATTCATACTTTTTCATCAAGTGAATATTTATTTATGCAAAATGAAACAGGTGCAGCTAGGGTAGCTACACGTTTTCTCTGGGTTATCCATAGTTTTGTTGGTTAATTCACTTAATGAACACAGGAGATCTGTATTTATTCACTAGCTCTAGGCATGACAAAATCATCAGACATCTCCTAGTGCAGCTCTATAAATGTGGGGTTAATGGGTAGAAGCTGAGAGATAAAAAAATCAGCTTTTTGGAATGGGACGTGCTGGTACTGGAGAAGTACTCCAGTACTCCTGAGCAGTGATAGCAACTGGTTTTCATTCCACAGGGGTTATTACATCCGTGCCCGTGCTGTGGATCACTGTGTTCAAGACTTCCTGCTGAAGACCCAAAGCCACCCGAGGACACAGGTACATTTTCTCTGGGTGTACTGTCAGTTTCCACTAAATCTGTGGAAAGTCTTTTTGGCACCTTGGCACTGCAGCTTCTTAGTGCATCTGTTGTGATCAGAAGAGCACAGAGGATCTAAGTGGCACTCCTGTGGCTGTCCATTTGTGGCTTTCACACACAATTCTTCTACCTCTTGCAGGAGACTGCCTGATTTTATCATTCTACAGATTATGTTACTGAGTATTTTTCACACCTAGATGCTCAGGATGCTGCTAGAATTGAGTATAACTTTTTCTGGTACTTTCTCTGCAGATCCTGTCTTTAGGTGCTGGCTTTGACTCCTTATATTTCCGTTTGAAGGACATGGGTCTTCTGCATCACACTGTGGTATATGAGGTGGATTTCCCAAATGTGGCGTGCCAAAAAGCTACTCTGATCAAAAGAACAGAAGAGTTGTCAGCACTGGTGGGAGATACTGGAGGGGAAGGATTAGGTATGATACTTATGGAAGGTTTTCTAGATACTAAATGCTTAGAAGAAGCAGACATAGCTTCAGCCATTAAAAAGTGGGATATGATGGTAGAGGAACTATGAAGCTTGTTCATTTCCTGACAAAATTTGGTACAAATAAATAATCCATAAGCACTGGGAGATAACAAGTTGATGTACAGCTGTTGGAATGGATTTCTCAAGAGTAGGTTATATCAAACCAAGTTCAGTTTGTTCATGCTGGAAAATGTGGAATGAAATACAATAGGGACATAAGTAAGCTGCTACGTTTAGAGTGTGATAATCAATTTAAATACAGATGTAAGACAGGTACAGAGCTACACGCAGAGCACAAGGCTCTGGCTCCCGTGAGCAGCTGAACCTTGGTGAGTAGCTCTTCCATGTGCTTCTTCACTTTCCTCTTGAATCCATTCACACTTAATAATTGCAGCATCCCATGGCAAAGAATTCTGTCCATACCAATAATCTTCAAGTACTTCAACGAAAAGGCAGGTGTCCGAAGAGCTGGGAATGCCCTGCTCTCTGTCCAGAGGGAAGGAAGTGGTGGATAGACAGGTTAGAGGTTATGAGAAATGAGCAGGGAGCATCGGGACAGGCCTCTGCAGGAGGCTGCTTTGCCTGCAGTCACTGTGGAGTAACAGTTCTCCAGGTAGTTGTTGGATTGTACTGGTATGGAGACAGAGAGTGGGTGATTTCTAAAGGTACTGTCCAGTTTGCTGTGTTTGTGGTGAGGTTTTGGTTGAATCATGTCATTGTGCTGTAGGTTATGGTATCCTTAGGGAGTGCAGAGGTGTGCCATGTCCCTGCTCACTGCAGGGGGTGGACCAGGGGACCTCTAAAGGCCCCATTCCAGCCCCAACCATTCTCTAATGCTTGCAAATCATAAACTGGAACTTATTTCCAAGAACGGTGACCTGTGAGACCAGTCCCACTGTTTGCAGAGAGCTGGTGTGTGCTGTTCAGGATTCATGCTGTTTTACAGAAATGAAATTTATTTAAAAAACAAACCCCCAAAAACTTGAGAATGGTTTTGTGGTTGTGAGGCAAACCACTCAAATTCTGTCAAAGCAATGGTGCTTTCTTAGCCTAAACTGAAAGGTCTATAAATGAGAATTCTGGAGATTTGACTCTGAATTACAGTGGTCCTCTAAAAATATTTTTAAAGTCAATATGATGAAGTTTTCTTGTTGCAGAAAATGTGACACCTCTGTGAGAGATCTAGGTGAAATTTGCATTAGGAATAGAGGAGTTTTAGATCTGCATTTAATGGGTCACTCCTGGACACTGTCTCTTTATGGCTCTATTTGTGATGGGGGTTTTCTTGTAAATGTCCCAAATAGATGGATTTGATGGCACAGCCTTGTGAGTGTTGCCTGGGGCCCGATTTCCCCATTTGTCCCTTTTGGTCTCAGTATTGCATCAGCACTTTAGTGAGATTGGATCATTTTTGTCTCCCAGGAGCCGTTACCTTTTCTGGAGAGGATTATAAACTACTGGGAGTGGATTTATCAGAGCTGTCTGAGCTGGAGAGAGCCCTGGAGGAAGCAGGACTGGACAGTGAGGTCCCCACCCTCTTCCTGGCAGAGGTGGTGCTCACCTACATGGAAAACAGCAGGTCGGTTGATTTACCCCGTTAGCTTGGGGATAAAATGAAGAGAATGAGCTGCTTTGTATGTCCCCTGGGCTGGGAGACCTGCTGTCTTGTAACTACAGCCTCAGGGGTTCTGTGGAAGGCCCAAACATCTCCTTACATCGAAATTGTGATGGGGTCACTGATGTCCACATGACATTCTAAAAGGGAGGGAAAAAGGATTTAAAAAACCTTGAAGGAGAGATTTTGAGTGTTTCGTTCTTCTCATGCCCTGAATTCTCTGCAGAGATGGGCAGGAGGTGCTCACAAGCCCCCAGCACAGGACTCTGCTGGCAGTACCTGCTGGGCTCTGCAGCCGCTGGCTGGGGCTGCGGGAGGACAAGTGGTGTTCACCATGTCATGGTTGGTTGATTCCTGACACACGGTCTGCTGGCAGGTCGGATGCCTTGATTCAGTGGGCAGCAGAGCAGTTCTCTCGGGCGTGCTTTGTGCTGTACGAGCAGATGCTCCCCCAGGACCCCTTTGGCCGTGTCATGCAGCAGCACTTCAGGCAGCTCAGCTCTGCTCTCCGCTCCCTGTCCCTCTACCCCGACCGCCCCGCGCAGCAGCAGCGCTTCCTGCAGAAGGTGAGGACCTGCAGCTGCACCAGCCATGGTGTACCTGGCAAAGGTGCTAGTGCTGAATAATTTTGGAAGTTGTCGGTGGTGTCAGTTACGGACTGAAGCAAACAGGGCCGAGGCTGAGACACTGCCTTCTCCAGTAGCATGACTAGTCCTTTGAAAGTCCTTCCAGCCAACTTGCAGCCTATTTTCTGGCATGGGATTAAGGCAAGAGACTGAGACTTTTGATATAATCAAGTAAGTTCTTAAGAGCTTTTCAGGTAAGAGAGCTATCCTCACCAGAGCCTGAGTTGCTAGGCGGTCTTAAAGGCTCATGCAGGTGTTAAATTTAGGGACTTTGTTTTCTTGTGAGAAGTGAGTCTCTGTCCTCCCAAAGGTAATAATTCTGAGGGGTTTCTGTTTCAGGGATGGACTGAGTGCAGTGTCATGGATATGAATGAGTTTTTCACCTGCTGTACTCCAGAAGATGAGCAGCAAAGAATGCAGGCTCTGGAGCCTTTTGATGAATATGAGGTAACCCTCCTTTATTGTGAACACAGTGACCTGTCTTTGGTTTGATAAGCTGCTGAGGCTTGGGTGTTCATGTAGGCTGAAAGGATCTTAAATCAGACATAGTTAATGCAGAGCCCACAGGCAGTTCCATGTGAGCCTGGGCAAGTGGCACTGGAAGAAGATTATTTTTGGTGTCAGAAAAGCTTCTTGCTCCTTCCTCAGTGAGTGGTCTCTCAGGTGACAGTTTTAGCCGAGCAAACTGGCTGGTGGTGTAAAAGATGATGTAAGTGCTAAAAGTTTGCATGGGCTCAAGGGGCAATTATTTTAATGAAAGAGAAATCCTTTGGAGATTACTGAGTACAGAAAAATACACTTGATGTGAGGTTCCTGGCTGAAATGTTGGGAACAGTCCTGGGGGGAGTAGGTGCACTTGCCCTGCCCTCTTGCATTTCTGTGGGCTATTGCTATGTGTTATTGGCAGATACAGGTTACTAGATTGATATCAAAACTGGATAGGCTCATGGATGAGAAATCCATCAAGATTTGGTCAATACAAAGACACAGCTTTCTTGCTTAGAAAATCTCTGAGCTGTACATTCTCGAAGGCTGGGGTGAGGAAGGTATTTACATACTTGCTCTTTCTCAGATTCAACTTCAGACTTCTGATGTTGGCCACTGCTGGGAACAGTGCTGGGCTAGGTTGGTCTTTGATTTGGTCACCTTGGCCATTCTGAGATCCTTGCTACTGCTTGCTCTGAGATTTGGAGGGAGATTGTTTGTTTTTGGTTTTTTTTTTCTTTTGGCTTGCTACAGGAATGGCATCTGAAATGTTCTCATTACTTTGTCCTGACTGCATCAAAAGGGATGGAACCTTCCTGGACTCCATTGTCATCCAGTATGACAGGTACATACTGACTAGTTTTCCTAGTATCCTTTTATCTCATGCAGGCTTCTTTGAGAGATTTTAGGAGATAGTAAAACCCTGGAAGGAGCAGATGGGATGCTGCCATCGGCGTAGCTTTCTCCATCCTTATAACAATGGTTCTGCTGTCCCTAGCGAGGCCAGGGCCTTGTCCTGACTCTGGTGGTTCTGATCAGTTTTACTGTTTCAGTTTATTGAACCTTCTGGTCTGAACAGCTCTTCCTGCTGTTTGTACATGGGGCCCTGCAATGCATGGCTGCAATGCCAGTCTACCCTGCTGCTCCTCCTATTTCCGGGATCCCACAGACTCTCCCTTTTCAGTTTATTCCCACTTGGCTCCATACATGGATCTCTGAGCCATTCTATCCTTCCAGCTCCCAAAAGGTTGTAATGTTTTACTTCCTTCACCATCACAGTGTTGTCCAGCAGAGCACTCAGGAGTGTGTCACAAAGTTCGTGCTTTGTTTTGTTATCCCCCAAGGGTGGGATCATACAGATAGTATTTCTGTTTCTTAAATGCTTTTAAATCTGGATGGTGCCTTTTTTAGACAGGAGGAAAGTGGTACCACCACTGGGGAAAAGCCAAGACTAGCACTGTGTGTCCATGATAAAAACCAGTAGCAGTCCAAGAAGTTCTCACTTTTGGCCACTCGCTTCCTTTTTCAGAAGCAGAAGGTTATTTTTAAAGTGTTTCACATCACTAATCTTGTTCACAGTGGAGCACCACAAGTAGCCCTACCTGCCATTGAAAGTCAAAGTCTGTGTTGTAGGGAGCAGGAAAAGCAGCTGGAAAAGGATAAGCCAGGATGGCATTCCTTAAACCAACAAGGCCACTGAATGCAGTGTGTTGTGTCCAGATCAGATCTGGAAATGTGCAGTGACATCAAAGCTACATGAATGTGCGTATAAATAGACTGTGTGATTGTTGCTGATCCTTATGTTAAAACCTTAAAGGCTTCTAAACATGTAGGGTCTGTCCTTAGGTTAAAAAAAATCTGACATTTGCTTAACTGACATTAATGCAGTGAAGACAATTCATTCATTAGAGGCAGGAACAGGGTCTTTCTGCTGCTGTCTGTTGTATTCAACACTGAGAGCAAGAGCCTTCAAAGTTTGGTAAATTTTCCGTGCTTAGATATTTTCTACTGGCAGTGGCAAAAGATGCATTTTCAAACACCAGTGTGTGCCCCCAGCTATCCTCTCAAATAGATCTGGGTCCCTGTTCAAGAGAGTGCAAGTACTAAAGCTTCCAGAGAGAGGATGGGAAGTACTGAAATGAAACAAACCCTCAGTCTTGAAAAGGTCCATCTGTAGTAAGACACTAAAACCCAAGGAGATGATTTTTTTTTTTTTTAATTTCATCAAACAATAGGAATTAGGGTCTTACTAAGCAACATTCAGTACAGGCAATTTTTCTGGGTATGGCACACAAGAAATAGACTGAGAGCTGCTTCTCCTCCACCTCATCATCTTATAACGCAGAAATAAGGCACTTGATCAAAACAAAGACTGTGCATATTCAGAACTGATTGAAGGAAAATGTTTACAGTGGTAGGTGAGCTAGAATCCTGTGTTGAAAGCTTTTTTCATACTAAAGGATATAGTGTTTAGAGAGAAGATATTTAGAGAAATGAAAATATTCTCTTACAGTAGGACTGTTGGCATTAACAGATTATTTGTCATGCTTTAGAACTTTATTTCAGTGCTTTTGTGAAGGCAGGATCAAAGTCTAGCACAACACTTGGAAATCCAGCTTCCAGGTGTTTATCTTTTTCTGCCTTCCTTCACTAAAGTGGCCAAATCATAGAATCATAGAATCATAGGGGTTGGAAGGGACCTCGAAAGATCATCTAGTCCAACCCCCCTGCCAGAGCAGGGTCACCCAGAGTACATCACACAGGAACTTGTCCAGGTGGGTGTTGAATGTCTCCAGTGAAGGAGACTCCACAACCTCTCTGGGCAGCCTGTTCCAGTGCTCTGTCACTCTCACAGTAAAAAAGTTTTTTCTGATATTCAAAATGGTGCCTTTCTGATATTCAAATGGTGCCTCGCCCAGCAGGGTGCTCCTTGGGCGGGGGCTGCTGTCCTGCTCCAGCAGGTCAGGGCACTGCAGGCTCTTAGCCAGTCATACCTGCACCCCATGAAAGCAGTCCCTGCAGTCCCTGTGCCAGGAGCTGAGGGAGCAGGCAGCAGAAGCTGCAAGTTGGCACCATGGTGATTTAAACCATTATACCTTGATTTCTAGGGCCTGTCAGATGATCTGGGGGCTCTGCCAACTTGCACCGCAGTCGTTTCTTCTTGACAATCTGAGCAGACTGGTGTAATCTCTCATTTAAAATGTTCTCCTTGGTTCTTGTTTGTGCATCAGTTCTCTGTTCTCTCTGGCTGGCAGCTCCCTGTGGTGGTGGCCCCATCAGGACAGCTGGCAGTGTCCCTGCAGCAGCCTGTGCAGCACAGCTGGGGACTCTGGGCCTCAGGCGCTATGGCCACCGCTCAGTCCTCATCAGCCCCAACGTGATCCTCACCACTGGAGGCTTTGGGGAGGAGGGTGGGCAGCACTGCCGTGTGAGGAGCTTCCACGTGCTGCTCAAGCATGCAGGCTGCTGGAAAGCTGGCTGCTGGAAAGAGGAAGATTGTGATAGGAGATGGGGTGAGTTCCCATACTGATGGCAAGGGGGAGGACGATGCGTTTGTGCTACCAACAAAATAATGTCTAGGGCAGAAGTGGTGACACAGTGCAGTTATGCTGGCAGTCAAAGAGGGTTCTGAATGCCAAGTGCCAGGTCCTGCACTTCGGTCACACCAGCCCCCCAACACTCCAGGCTTGGGGCGGAGTGGATGGAAAGTACCCAGGGGAAAAGGACCTGGGGGTGTTGGTCAACAGAGGCTGGAGATGAGACAGTGTGCCCAGGTGGCCAAGAAGGCCACCAGCATCCTGGCTTGTGTCACCAGAGTGTGGGCAGCAGAAGCAGGGCAGGGATCATGTCCCTGTGCTGGGCACTGGGGAGGGGGCACCTCGAGTCCTGGGGTCATTTCTGGGCCCCTCAGGACAAGAAGGACATGGAGGGGCTGGAGCGTGTCCAGAGAAGGGCAAGGGAGCTGGGGAAGGGGCTGGAGCAGAAGGAGAAGGGTCTGGAGAACTTGTGAGGAGCAGCTGAGGGAGATGGGGGTGTTTGAGCCTGGAGCAAAGGAGGCTGAGGGGAGACCTTCTGGCTCTGCAACTGCCTGAGAGGAGGTTGGAGCCAGGGGGGGTCGGTCTCTGCTCCCCAGGAACAAGCGACAGGACAAGAGGAACCGGCCTCAAGTTGTGCCAGGGGAGGTTGAGGTTGGATCTTGGGAACAATTTCTGCCTGGCAAGGGTTGTCAGGCCCTGGCCCAGGCTGCCCAGGGCAGGGCTGGAGTCCCCATCCCTGGAGGGGTTTCCAAGCCGTGGAGATGTGGTGCTGAGGGACATGGGGCAGTGGTGGCCTTGGCAGGGCTGGGGGAACCGTGGGACTGGAGGATCTTAAAAGGTCTTTTCCAACCTAAATGTTTCAACGATTCTATAAATTTCATTGGAAAAAGATGGGTGGGGCCCATGGTGTTTTGTGTCTCTGCAGATGGGCGGTTGTACCACACCGTGTCGTGTCTCTCGAGCAGCCTGGCCCTGGTGGTAGGAGGACGAACATCCCCAGCTCGTGCAGGATTGGGAATGTTATGGCTGAAGTTCCCTGAGACCTGCAGTGCCTTGGACCCGGGGGACATGAGAGTGGAGCTTGTGAGCCTGCAGCCTGCTGCTGAACCAGCTGCTTTGCGCTGGAGACACAGTACGACCGAAGTGATGTTCAAAGGTAAAAAGCCTGGGGAGAGTGGAGATGGCTGGAGGTGTGCAGAGGTGTGCAAATTGCAGGAGGTATGGGGCAGTCCTGTCCAGACAGCGAGCTCTGAAAGGCAAATTGTCATCATCCAGCCTGACTTTTTATGTAGCACAGGCTGCACCAGTTGTCTTGGTGTGCTGAATCCCTTCCTTGAAACAGCAGCTTTTTGCTGAACGTTTTGGAAAGAACATGATCTTGATAGATTCATCATCACTTTAGACCATGTAATTGCATGTCATAAAAATTCTGTTCCAGTAGTGATTTTTTTCCCCAGGCTTAAAGACTTAAAGCTTAAACTTAATTTGAATCTATTTTTCTTATCATATCTACCCAGTTCTTGCTGTGCCTTGTTTGTTTGTCAAGTCCAAAAGTGTTTGTGAGAGACTTTACTGAGTCTGACAGAAGGGGAAGACTGAGCAGCCTCAGCTGAGTGTCCTGAGCTGAGCAGATGCATTGGTTGATCCAACAGTTGAGCAGGATTTCAGTTATTTATGCCATTAATACATGGTTGATTAGTAACAGAACCTACACAACAGGTACCTTGTGATAGTAACTTCTATTATAGATGAGCTGCAATCTTACTAGTTTTCTGGATGCAGGGCAGTAAAAATACATATGATTGTATAGTGCAAAACAAAGAGAATCATTGAACCCCAGACTGGTTTGGGGTGGAGGTACCTTAAAGATCATAGAATCATCAAAGAATCATGGAATGGTTTGGCTTGGAAGGGACCTTAAAGATCATCTAGTTCCAACCCCCCTGCATGGTGACCTTGAACATTCAGAAATACATGATATAAGTGAATTGTGGGCTCAGTAAAAATACTATGTATTTTGTAAAAGATGTAGGTACAGGAGTAATTCCTGTTTCTATTAAATAATTCCTTGCATTTATTGCTAAGAGTGGAAATGTCTGTCAGGTTGCAGGATGTCTTCATGTAACCAGTGTCTCATGCAGTGCCTGGCTGCATTGATTTCTGTCTCTGGTCAGCTTCTCTTCCGTGCAAACAGAAACTTCTGCTTTTGTGACACACCAAACTCTAACTTCTCTTTTCACCTGGTTGTCTTTCCTGTAGGTGAGAGGTACCTGTTTGTGTATGGTGGCCGCTCTGCTGAGGAGCCTGTGCTGGGGGACTGGCATTTCCTGCACATTCCAGGACTTTCCTTCACTGTGGTAAGAACTTGGGAGGCCTTGGGAGTAGAAGAGGGGATGTTGTGGTGGGAGTCTACTCTCCACCACCCAGCCAGGATGACAACACCCATGAATTAAGGGATGTCTCTAGATCAGCTGTTCTTGTCCTTATGAGTGATTTTAACTTCCCAGACCATCATACAGCAGACACAAAGAGGCCCAGGAAATTCATTAAGCATGTTGAAGATACTTTCTTGGTGCAGGTACTAAAAGAGCCAACTAGGGAAGGTGCCCTCCTAGATTTGTTGTTTGTAAACAGCAAAGGACTCATGGTCACAGTGGTAGTTGGTGGTTCTCTTGGTCACAGTGACATGAAGCAGTTGAGTTGCAAATTGTTGGTGAAAGAAGAGTAAAACTGAGGCACTGGACATAGAGACTTGGAGCTGCTGAGGGCACTAGTTAGTAAGGTTCCCTGGGAATCTGCTTTTGAAGGCATTGAGGTCCATGAATGCTGGTCACTTGTTAAGAGCTGTCTCAGGGCCTGGGAGGAGGTAATTCCAAAGTGTAGGAAGTTAAGCAAGCAGGGCAAAAGGCCTAAACTGTGTGTTCAGTTATGTAACCAGGAATGTTACCTGTGAGACACGGGACCTGGTCCTTCTGCTCTCCTCAGTGCTCTTAATCTCAGCAGGACCCCTGTAAAATACCCAAAGCTGATTCTTGAGAAAGAGGTGGTCAGGATGCAGTGCAGCTCCATGAAGGTGTGCCACCAGACTGCCCAGAGCACACACCCTTACAGGGCAAGATTTGGAAGGACTTGCAGCTATTGAGTCTGGAGAAGATTCACCATAGAAATAAATCTTCAAATATGTAAAATACAGCTGCAGAGAGGACAGACAAGTTATTCTCCATATTTACTTTGGGTAGTACAAGGAGTCTATAGAAAGGGCAACTTCATTTGGGCACTGAGAGAAGGTATTAATTGTGAAGGTATTAACAGGCTGCAATAGACTGTCTAAAAAGGTGAGGAGTTCTTGTCACTGCAGACTGTCAGAAGCTATTAAATAACCATCTCTCCAGATGATGATAGATACAGGTGAGTTCACTTCAGGAGAAATGGATGGACCAGGTGGCCTCTGAAGTTTTCTCCACAGCTTGTTTGTTATGATATTCCTTTAAACTCCTCACCTTACATTTTTTCCCTTAGTGCTTGCAGTCCAACTTTTCTTTCTGCCTACTAGTACTGCAGTCCAGCTTTCATCCTGCTCTGTGCTTTGAGCCACCCATCACCTGCTTGCCTCTTCCTGCACTAGTCCATGTTTTGTAAACTTGTGGTTCTCAAGTGCCTGTCTTGAGCAGAAAGCAGCATGCAAGAAGGCAAATAAAGTTACCTCTAATAAGTGTGCAGAAAGAAAACCCACTAAAGACTGAACAATATTGAATGTACTGAGGTCCAGAGAAATCCTGGAGATGGTGTAAGCCATCCTAGAGGGACACGTGTAGGTTGGGTCTTTTGATTGCTCACTATCATGCTTACTCTGTTCCCCTCCAGCAGCTGTTCCTATCCTAGAACATTACATCCCACAGGACTTGCAACAAGAGGAGATCGTTTAGGAGCCTGGACATGACGAAGACACTTAGCTTGGCAGACTTCAGCCCTGGCCTTGTGTTTTCCCAGATCCCTGTTGGGGGGCCGGTGCCAGAGAGCCGTCACTCCCACAGTGCCTGTAGCTGGAACGGAGGGGTGCTGATTGCAGGAGGCCTGGGGGCAGCCGAGCAGCCCTTGGGGTCAGTTTTCTTTCTGAGGGAGCTCGAGCGTGGCTTTGGGTGGCAGGCAGTGGAGACTCACCCTGCTATCACCCCCAGGTAAGCAGAAGGTGCTGAGCAGTGACTCCAGCCTGTCTCACCTCCCTCCCTCACTCATGGGGCTCAATCTCCTTGGACTGGCAGGTATTCCCACACAGCACACGTGCACAAGGGGAGACTTCTGCTGGTGGGAGGAGTGTGGCTTCACTCACCCGCAGTGCCAGGCCTCACAGTCATTGACTTAACGACTGGTCTTTGCTTGGACTACACCATTGATGGGGTAAGTGCAGAAATTCTCCTTTCAGGGTTACCAGAGTTGTGTGAAGAAGGGACCTGGTGACTTTAAGGCTATTCCCTGAAGCAGAGTAGGGAGTGCAAAGTAGGCAGATTTGAGAGTGGAATAAACATTGTCTGTTCAAAGTAGAGTCTGACTTACAAGTGCTTTTACCAGCCCAGAGAACATAATAGTGTGAAGAGGGGGAGAGTTTGAGTGTGCAGGAGACTGGAGGGCACAGAGCTGCTCCATTCCAGACAGGGAGCAGAACTGAGAGGGACACAAGCACAATAATTTCAAGATGTGTATGGAAGAAAAGAACAGATCAAACCAGAGCCTCAGTCTTTGTGAAGATCTGTGGTATAATTTCATTAAAAACTTCATGGTGGAAATTGCTGTGTGCTGTAGCTACTGCCTGAAGTACAAGAAAACAGCACAGAAATACTGGAAACTCCACTTAAACATAAGAAAACATTTTGCTGTAAGGGTGGTTGAACACTGAACAGGTTGCTCAGAGACCCTGTGGTGTCTTCATCATTGGAGATATTCAAAACCTGGCTGGGCAAGGTCCTGAGCAACCTGCTGTAGTTGAGCTTTGAACGGGTAGACTAGATGATACTCAGGTCCCTTCCACCTCAAAAATTCTGTGATTCTGATCTATGATTCAGTGAAGAACAATCATACAGGTGATGTCACATTACAGGATTTTGGCATATTCTAGGCAAAACTTAGTCTAAATCTGTGAGTAGCCCTCATCTGTGATAATATTGCCAGGACTATGAGGCAGACATGGACCTGTTGGAGAGGCTCCAGAGGAGGCCACAGAGATGGTCTGAGGGCTGGAGCAGCTCTGCTGTGGAGACAGGCTGGGAGAGTTATAGAATCATAGAATGGTGAGGTTGGAAGGGACCTTAAAGCTCATCAGATTCCACCCCCCCTGCTATGAGCAGGGACACCTCCCACCAGCCCAGGCTGCACAAGCCTCATCCAACCTGGCCTTGAACGCCTCCAGGGAGGGGGCAGCCACAGCCTCCCTGGGCAACCTGTGCCAGTGCCTTCCTACCCTCATGGGGAAGAAGTTCTTCCTGATGTCTGACCTCAATCTCCCCTCTTGCAGTTTCAAACCATCCCCCCTTGTCCTGTCACTGCCCTCTCTGGTGAAAAGCCCCTCCCCAGCTTTCCTGGAGCCCCTTCAGGCACTGCAAGGTGCTCCAAGGTCTCCCTGGAGCCTTCTCTTCTCCAGGCTCAACACCCCCAACTCTCCCAGCCTGTCTCCAGAGCAGAGCTGCTCCAGCCCTTGGATCATCTCCATGGCCCTTCTCTGGCCCCTCTCCAACAGCTCCATGTCTCTCCTGTGCTGAGGGCTCCAGAGCTGGACACAGCACTCCAGGGGGGGTCTCACCAGAGCAGAGCTTAGGGGCAGAATCCCCTCCCTGGCCCTGCTGGCCACACTTTTGCTGCTGCAGCCCAGGACACAACTGCCCCTCTGGGCTCCAGCACTCATGGCTCATGTCCAGCTTCTCATCTCCTCCCACCTCCAAGTCCTTCTCATCAGGGCTGCTCTTCAGCCATCCTCCCCCCAAGCCTGGATTTGTGCCTGGGGTTGTGCTGACCCAGGGGCAGGACCTTGCACTTGGCCTTGTTGAACTTCATGAGGTTGGGACGGGCCCACCTCCCCAGCCTGTCAAGGTCCCTCTGGATGGCATCCCTTCCGTCTAGGGTGTCAACTACTCCACACAGCTTGGTATCATCAGCAGACGTGCTGAGGATACAGTCAATCCCACTGTCCATGTCTCCAACACAGATGTTGGACAGCACTGGTCCCAACAGTGACCCCTGAGGACCACCACTTGTCACTTGCCTCCATTGGGACACTGAACCATTTGCCACAACTCTCTGGGTGCAGCCATCCAGCCAATTACTGATCTACTGAGTGGTCCATCTGTCAAATCCATGTCTTGTCAGTTTGGAGACCAGGATGTCGTGTGGCACAGCGTCAAATGTCTTGCACCAATCCAAGTAGATGACATCAGTTGCTCTGCAACTCTCCACCATCTCTGTAGCCTTGTCGTAGAAGACCACCAAATTGGTCAGGCATGATTTGCCTGTAGTGAAGCTGTGTTGGGGTTGTTCAGCCTGGAGAAGAGAAGGCTCTGGGGAGACCTCATTGGGACCTTTCTATACTCAAAAGGGGCCTACAAGAAAGATGGGGACAGACTTGTTAGTAGGGCCTGTAGTGATAGGACAAGGGTTGCTGGTTTTAAACTGACACGGGAGATTTAGATGAGATATTAGGAAGAATTATTTTACAATTAGGGTGTTGAGACACTGGCCCAGGTGGCCCAGAGAGGTGTTAGATGCTCCATCCTTGGGAACATTCAAGGCCAGGTTGCACGGGGCTCTAAGCAACCTGGTCCATTGGAAGGTGCCCCTGTTTCCTGCAGGGGGGTTGAACTAGATGGCCTTTAAATGTCTTACCCAACCCAACCCATTCCATGATTCTATGAGGAAGTTTGTGTTGCTTGACAAGTGTTTATTTATCTTTTGCATAAAGAAACAACTTTCTTTAGATACTCGTGCATATGGATCCTGTCCTTGGTGAAACTGGAGTGTGTGACTGGTCTGGGTTTCACAGCAGGCAGCACGTGTGCATGGGGCTGACCTTGCAGCATTTTCCTGAGGGCAGAAAGCCTGAAGTGTGCTTCCATGCAGTTTAGTTTTTTTCTTACTCTCTCTAGCAGAAGTTGTAAGTGGCCTGGTGTCCTTCAGCTAAAACTTGTTGGATAGTGGTGAGGGTGGGTTCAGTGATCATAAAGTTGTATCTAAAATAATAGAACTTTTTGATTTGCATTGAATAAGCAGGTGCACATGGATTGGTCACTGCCTTTGCTTGTGAGCTGTTTGCTTTGACGTGGGCTTTTGAACCTGCTGGTGCTGTGCTCGAGTACTGATGGAGCTGTGCATGAGACTGGAATTGTCAGTGACTTTCTGTGCAGGTCTGAACGTTGGTGTGACAGCTTCCATCCATGTGCTGGGAGGTGATAGCACCAAACCCAGTGGCTGGTGGCTTTCTCTGTGCTGGAAAAAGCTATGGAGCAGTTAATGATGGGCAGATACATCTCTCAGTCACTGTCCCTTAACCAAGAATACAGACAAGGGTACCCTCATAAAAGTTGCCTTCTGTCTTGAGCATTTTACAAGGGAAGCCCCTGCAACCTGTGCAGATCCCAGCAGCCCCAACAAGACCTGAGCTGCCAGGACAGCAGTTTGGTGACTGCTGCAGTCAGTTACCTGCAGCAAGCCTGTCTCCAGGGTTCACTTTCCTGAGCTTTCCAATACTGGAGGTCATCAGGAAGGAGTTTCTCTTCAGATTGTCAGATGTACAGGTTGTCAGTCAGATGTTTCTTGGATGTCAGATGTATAACTGTGTTTTAGGCCATCTCCTTTGTGGTGAAGAGGGCATCACTGTTCATTGCTGCTTCTGGTATAAGGACTAGGAGACATCCAGAGAACCTGGCAGGCAATGTGCTTCAGAAGAGTGTTTCATGGGAAGCACAGGTGAACTCTGGGACTCCTTGCCACAGGACATGAATGCCAAAGGTTTACATGGATTCAGAAAGTGACTGTGTTCTCAGAAGGGAAAACATTAAGGTTCAGGGAGTACAAAGACATTCTCTCATTAAAAATCACTGAACTGCAAGACAAGTGTATCATGGTTTCTTTGTTCCTGTGTTCTCTAGCTGTTTGGTTTTGCCCACATTTTTGGGTGGTATAGTGGACTAAATGGTCCTAGATGGGACCCAGCATGCCTGTTCTTAACTTGCTAATGAAGGTACCATATGAAATTCCTCTACAGCGTTGTATGATGTTGTTGAAGCCCTGTATGTTCAAGATCTCATTTCCTTTTTTAGGAGCATCTGGAGTGGCCATTAATGGTGCATAATCATAGTAGTGTCTTTCTGCCAGATGAGGAGGAGTTGTTGCTCATCGGCGGTGGTGGGAACTGCTTCTCCTTTGGGACACACCTGAACCCAGAGCCTGTCTCGTTGAACCTCAGCAACATCCTGACCAAGCAGAGCTGAACTTGATGGTCTCCAGAGGTCCCTTCCAACCCCTAACATTCTGTCCTGCTGCACGGTGGTGGGCAGCTGAGGGTAATACAATGTTTTCACAGAGGTTTTGTATCCAGAATGCGTTTGGAAAGGTGGAATTAGGAGGGACAGTTATGACAAGGGGTTGCTTACCTCATCTCTCTGTTTTTTTGTACTACTCATTGTGTTGCTGTAAATAAAGTCTCTCAAAACTAGCTCTGGTGACAGCAGTAGACCTCAGAGGTGGCATGAGGAGCAGTGCTGTGCTCAGAAGGGATGTGGCTTTGCACAGTGCTGCCTTGGAGGGCCAGTGAAGTCATCAAGTCACAAAGCAATTGAAAGTGTTCAGTCAGGCATCATTAAAGAAGTCAAAGGAAGTGTATCCTGGGTCATTCCGGGATGTTTCAGAAGGTCATGACTAGTCTTAGATAAGACAAACTCTGGCTCCTCTGCTTCTTGCTGCCAGTAGCTCAGCCCCTGCTGGCTGTAGCCCTTGCTTGTTTCCCAGGGGGGCAAGGACATTCCAATAGAAGAGGAGCAGGAAGGGAGCTGCTGTGTGAGCCCAGGGCTCAGCCTCGCTGCTGACACCTGAACTCCTGTCCCTGGGCAGGTGCTGGGGGAGGAGACTGTGCTGGGAACCCAGTGTTTGAGCACAGGGTTCAAACTAGGATGATGTTCTTGAGAACGTTCTGTCTGTATGGATTTTATACAAGATGACCATATTACTTCAGAGAGGTTTGTTATTCTGGGGAGAGCCCTGTGCAAAACTACTAGAGAAAGGCTCCTCGGAGTATAAACGAGAAAAGGAGAAAAGGAGATCTTGCAAGGTGTTGCAGTACCAAAAGTCACTGAGGCTGCTGATTTGGATCATGTCTGTAGGCATCCAAAAATCAGTGTGCCTTCTGATTTCTTCAGTGGGTTTTCTGCCTGTGGGAAGGAAGGGGGGGGTGCACAAATGCTAGGGCTTTTGAGAGCACCTGCTGGGCCTGGGGTGTATCCAAGGAGATGGCAGACACAGGAGTGGGAGCAGACCCTGCAGTCACTCCCATCCAGATCCCTGCTCCTGCAGTTGCCAGTGGCCCATGTCCAGAAGCTGGAGCAAACCCCAGTCTGGGCACCCCCATGGCTGGGCAGATTTTTCCAATTCTTCTTGCAAGCCCAGATTCTCTTTCCTCGGGTCCCTCTGGTAGCACAGAGTCTGTTTAAGCAAAGTTTTTGGTATATAATGCCTTTTATGAGCACCAGCCAACTCCTGCTGCAGCTGTTTGACCATGCCCCAATTAACAGTTGAGTGAGCATGAAAAATGTTGTAAGAACATGAAATATGCCTTTACTGTAACTTATTTGATGATACAATTAGACCCATCTTGGGATTTGTCACGTCAAAAGGGCAACTTTTGCCTGTCTCAGAGTCCCACCAGGACTGTCACTGAGGCAGCATCGCAAAGTTGCTGCTTCAGAGTCCCGAAAAAAGGACTTTTCATTTAAGTGCTTTGCTCACCTCAGAGCCCCAACAAGGACGTTCACTGAAACAGTTTAAAAGCAAAGTTGAGATGATTTATTGATGTAACAAGTTCTGGATAGATGTTGATAAATTCACTGCACAGATTTGAGGTGAAGATAGTGAAGTCAAAATAAAAACATCCAACAGTCAGAGGTGCAAGTCGTACCAAAAGGAAGAAGAGAGGATTCAGGCCCACTGGCCCAGCCAGAGAGCTGTTGATCTCTTCCTCCAGGGAAACAGAGGATTCTAAGACTAATTTATACAAGTTGACAAGATGGAACTAGGTCATAAATAATTTTCTGATTGGCACCTTTGCAGGCACATATTAATTAAGACAGGAGAGAGGAAAAGGACCAGTGTGGCTCTTGATGCACATTTCTCAGGTGTCATTGTTTCCATTGTTTTGTCTCATTGACACCACCCCATGCCACAGAATCTTCGTCCTGTTCCAGAAGTTGTGCTAATTGCCTGTCATCAAGTTTGCAGCGAAGATGCACAAGCCAGGCCCAGAGTTTGATCTTGGTAGATACCTTTGGCTAACACAATGGTCTGTTCCTTTTGCCCCTACTCCTCATCAATGTAGGAATCACAGTGATTTAGCCTGCTGTCTTTTGCAAGACAGTCCCTCTGTCTGTAGAGGGAGGGTAGGCAGACTGTCAGGACTGCATTACTTTTGTTAAATTTAACAAAAGGGTCTGTCCTGTTGTCCCACAATATCCTGTGACCTCAGTCACAACTCAGCAAGAAGAACGTCATCTACTTTGGGTTTGGGCGGGTTGAGGGGTCCATCTTCCTCCTCCCTGCTTTCATCGATGGGGAATGGCATTAAAAGGATGCCTTCAGTATCACAAGCCTGAAGCATTTTAAGCTGCATGGTTAGGGCTCTAATTACAGATTTCACACATGACAACCCAATAATAACAACAATGAACATTATAATAAACATTAAGACATATTGGATTAGATTCTGAATCCATCCACTAATATTTAGTCCAAGTGAATCAAAGATCTTTGAAATCCATCCAGTGTCTCTGGGCTTCATCTTGTGAAGTTCTCAGGTCTCGCCAGCAATTTTTCACGTTCCATCCGTGGCTTCTCCTGCGGTAGACAACATTTGGCATTGACGCATAACAGGTTTCATCAGGGTACATAACGTTCACCACATTAAGTCATGTGCTCCGCTTAGGTCAAAGGGAATCACCATAAAAGGGAGTCCATCTGTGGGGGTTGTTGGCATCATTAAAACTTTGGTCCCAGATCATCATTTCAACAAATCCTGCAAGAGTTAAGACACTGTATTATCTAGTAACAGTTCTACAGTTCTCTTGCTCCTGTGTTCAGTATTTATGTGGGTAACCCCCATGACTGCTGTAACTAATACACACACACGTGCTGAGATCATAGACCTTTGCGTAAAGATACTTAGGCATGATGAAACACACAAGTTATGCTACTCACTAGAATTTTGATAGATGTATGAAAAAGAAGAAAACAGAACACAGGAAAATTAATATTCCTCAAGGCACTCCAGATCAGCACAGATGAGTCCTTGATCCCAGGTGCAATTTTTAGGCTTCTGGAATATCTGTGAACACATAAACCAGAGATGCTTGGTTGTCATGCAACCAGCAGGTGTTAGACTAAAAAGCAGGTACTATCCCATCTAGTACCATTTTGATGGAGTTTCCCAGAGCTGTCTTTTTCTTCCCAAGCAAAAGCTTTGGCGCTGTTAGTACCATTGCTACAGTTCCCATTTGAGGCATTTTAACTAGCACAGGCTGATCCACATAAGAGTAGGGTGTTCTGGCTTTATGTCTGCCTTTGGCATCAAAGTTGTGGCAGAGGCACTGAAGGCTTTAGTCCTTGGACAAGTGTCTCCGCTGCATCTATTATTTAATTGATAGGTGGTGTTGGACAGTTTCAGGTGCCACCCAAACTCATGGGTTTTAGCAAATCACTTAACCAACCCTTTGGCTCATTCAACAATGCCATTAGCTTGGAGATAGTCTGATGTGAAATACCCACTGAATCCCTTCTTCTTTGGCCCAGTCCTGTACTATTCCAGCTGAAAAATGTGACCCATTATCACTCTGCTCCTCCAGAAGGGGCAGCACGCTAGAACGTTCCGTTAAACTACAGATGGGCTTTTCCCCAGGAGCAGCCGTTACAGCTGCTGCCACAGCGATTCCTGAAATTACTTCCACCCCGACCAATATCTATTTCTTGCCCCTGAGGGTCACAGGGGGGCTGTGTAGTCAATTTGCCAGGTGTGCCACAGCGTTTTCCTGTCTGGGATGTGCAGGGGAGGTGCTCTGCCCGGGTGATCTTTGTTGAGTCGCAGGGACACTGCGAACAGGCGGTTCCCACTCGGTCACACTGTTCAATAGATGTGCGCCACCCTCGGGCTGGGCCTTCTCGATACAAATCGGCTCGTCCAGTGTGGCCCTGCCTTACATGTAAGCAAATGTTCCCATTCATTATCATCATTCACAACATCAAGGTTCTGTCATCGTGTGAGGCTGCCAACTTGTTGATTGAGCTGGGCAGTGATAGAGACTGACCAATCATGTCCTTTTACCCAACCAATATGCAGGACCCTTTGTTCTCCTATTTCTAACTGCTTCCAGCTGCCAGTTTGCCAGACTGGGACTCTGTTTACCTGCCAGTCATTGGCTGCCTGATGGCCTGCCCACTCTGTGGCTCCTTTGAAAACAGCATATGAGTCAGTGTAGATGTGGCTGGCACCATGCTGTGCAGCTAGCATGACTGCTCTGAGCTCCCCTACTTGTGCACTACCTTTACCAGTTTCACTTATCCTTTCCCCTATGGCCACCTCCAGTGCCACAACCTTATAATTCCACTCATTTTGTTGTCTATAAGATGAGGCATCAGTGAACCATATCCCCTTAAGGTCACTGTCCTCCTTCAGTGGACGTGCTTCCTGAATTGGAGATGCTTTGCTTGGTGGAGTTTGGAATAGCACAGTGCTATCTACAGCTTTCTGAAATTTAGACACACGAGTGTTGCCTTCAGTAACAGGCATAATGTCACTGGTGCTTTCCAGGTAAACAGACCACTGACAGATTGGTGGGTCCTGAGCAGTGCTGGCTGGTGCCTTGACCAACTGCATCCAAAACCCAAGAAGGACCCTGAATAATCACATGCTGGTTTAGTCTTATTTTCTCCACCTGTTGTACTGCTCAGACTAGGGACAACAAACCCTTTTCAACATCTGGATATCTTATCTCAGTATCAGTGAACAAGTGGGAGCTGAACTCCAGTGGCCTCTCTGGCCCTTCCAGTCTCTTTTACCATAGATTACAATGGGAACCATGCTCACTGAACCCCCATTCTACATGGATAGGGTCAATGAGGTGTGTGGGGCCTAGCTGCTGGAACAGCCTCACTTCTCTTATCAGCAATTCTAAAGCATTCACACGCTGTTCAGTCCATTCCCACAATTTGCCCTTTCAGAGTAAATTGTACAGTGGATGAGCAACAATGGAAAAACCAGGAATGTGTTTGTGCCAGCAGCCTGAAGTTCCCAGGACTTGCTGTAACTCCTTTACTCTGGAAGGATTCTGTCCCTACTCTATTTGTTTTATGGTGTCTGGGGGAACAGAGGCAGCTCCTTTAGCCCACTAGACTCACAGGAATTTAACCTCTTGTGCAGGTCCTTGGCTCTTAGACTAAGGAATATCTAGGCCCAGTTTTGTTAACTCTCCCTGTATACTTTCCATACTATGTTTGACCTCCCCCTGACCCTCCCCTCCTATTAGTATATTGTCAATATACTGATGTACTGTAACACCAGGTGAGTGAGATGGGAATTTTGGACAAGACCTTTGCTACAGCATTATGGTCAATAGTGGCAGAATGTTTATATCCTCAGGGCAATCTATTAAAGATGTATTGCAACCCTTTCTAGGTAAAAGCAAATTGAGCTTTGTCATGTTCCTGGAGTGGAATAATAAAAAAACATGTATTTTATATCTAGGGTTGTTGTCAGTTACTAATTGGAACAAGTAAAATTTGGGGGGAAAATCCCATTTGGAAAAAAAAAATCACATAAAAGACAACATAAGGGACACGCAGAATAAAAACAAGACCTAGGTAACAGTGAAACAGTAAGAATTAGACAAAATCAGATTCCAATTAGAGAAAAACACTCCCAAGGAGTCACCAGCCTGACCTTGAGACAGCTCTGCAGGACAGATGGAAGGATGGAAAGGAGCTCTGCCCACAGCTTGTCTTGGTGATAGCCTTGAGCACTGGGGGAGAATACATTGAGTAATTGGAATCACCATATTAATATATTAATGAGCCATGAGCATACTGAAATTCTCACCCACAGGCTAGAGGGACCCCTGCTAACAACAAGCCCCTTCCTCTTTGGGCAGGCGCAGTGACATTCCTGAGCATCGCCACTCTAAATGGAAGCGAGGAATTGGTGACCCATCGTGTCTGCCAGTGATAGAGTATGTTAGATATAAAGTTCTTTCTCACATTTTTGGGTACAAAAGTAGCACTTGTGTGTTGGGAAACTGAGCTTGCTTTGTGGAACACCCCCCTGCTCCCTTTTCTGCGCAGAACTGGATATTGAAGCAAATATCTCGACTCTGTGTGTGGATTGGCTTCTTGCACACCGGGTAACGGACCCGCTTTCGGGACGACAGAGGAGTCCCAGGGGCGGGCATTGGGGCCGATGGTGACGGCCCCTCCCGTAAAGGGGTGTCTGGAGGTGGAGGGGCTGGTGCTGCTCTGCCCCGGGGGGGCCGCGAGGGGCCGGTGTGAGCCAAGTGAGGAGGGGAGCGGTGGCCAGGCTACGGCTGCACCGAGGGAGAAGGCGATCGGCCCGCGGGTCCCGGAAAAAGCCCAGAGGAGGGCGGCAGTTCTGGGGGGGCCACGTCGGAGACACGAAGCGAGGGAGCGGGGCGAGGAGGGGGGGTGGCGCTGCCTGGAGCCGTGATGGGGACCGCGGGGCTGCGCCGGGGCTCAGCGGGGCTGCGGAGAGGAGCGGGGCAGGTGGCACCCCGGGCATGCCGTGAGCTGTATTCCTGCCCCGGTGCGTGTCCCCGCTCCCTCCACGCGGCGCGAGTCCCTGCACAAGGTGCGGTTGCTGCCCGTGTCGGCAGGTAGGGTGTTCGGTAGCGCTGTGCGGTGTCCCGTGTCCAAGTGACAGGCCCGGCGCAGAAGCCTCGTGCCTGCGGACGGTGGGCCTGCAGGGCGAAGCCGCTGCTGCCCCCGTTGCTGTCTCCCGGTAAGAAATCGCCGCTGCCGCCCCGCGTGCGCGGAGCTGGCGGGCACTCGGTGCGCAAAGCGCAGACCTGCAGCCCGGCGGTTGGGCGCCAGCTCTGGCCCCTCTCTCGGGTTCATGCCGAGGCCCCCGGTGAGGAGAGCGAGCCCCCCCGGCGGGTGCGGGGTGTCTCCTGGCCACCCGGGGGGGCGGCGGGACAGGGAGCTTCAAGCTGCCCGTTGCGGCAGAGTCCCGTCCCGCTAGCGGCGAGCCAGGTCGGGACAGCCCAGCAGCCACCCGAGAGCGGGAGAGTGGTCGGGCGCGAACATCCCCGGGCACAGGCGCCGGGCACCTCCCCGCCTGGCCAGAGCTCCCGAGCCTCTCCTGGTCCCGCTCGCCCCATGCAGCTGCCCCAGCCCCAGCACCTCCCCTGCCGCCTGTCCCCGAGCCCCAGGCTGCCCCAAGGCTCCATCCCGCCGGCTGCACGCTGGCCCGCGGTGTGTGTCCAGAAGCCCCCACGCAAGGAGGGGCTTCGGCCGGGGGCGAGCTGCGGTAACGGCGGTCACTGCTTCTGCTTTCCCTCTCCCAGGGGACGCGCTCGTCCCTTCCTCCCCCAGGAATGCTCGCACTTTTTGATTTTGCACAGATCTTAAAACATTTATAGCATTAATTCTAAAATTCCTTTAATCAATCTATTAATCTTAGTACTCCTCGAGAGATCTTTCCACGGGCGGTTTTCTCGTGTGCATCTCCTCACCGCTCTCTTTTCCATCCCTGCCCCGGGGCGAGCCCCCAGAGGCACGTGACAGATCCAGGGCCTGCTCCCCCAGCCCTTAATTCCAGCTGGTGTTTGGCCCTGCCCTTTTCCCAGGGGATTGTGGGCAGGGCAGTGGGTGGGCCCCAGGGTATATGAACCACCACTTGAGCCAGGGAGCTCAGGCTGCTCTGTTGTGCTGGGGTCGTGTCTCTGATGTTCTTGCAGCTGGTGGCAGTTTTAGAGCTGTTTGGGTGAGTGTGCTTGAAGATTGAAGTTCACTGGCTTCAAGAGGTGTTGATGTTTTGCAGGAGTCTCCTGATAAGCAGTGTATATAGTCAGAAGGGTGTTTCTTGCATGCAGTTTTTTCTCCTGTTGGTAATTTAATGTAGGATGTTTTGGGGTGAGAAGGTGGTTTAATAGTCTGTGGTGTTTTTTTCTTTTTGCAGGTGATGAAGAGGAACCTGGTAACTGTAGGCCCAATGCAGTTGGCCAACTGTGGAGCTGTCTTTAAACAAAGATGGATTGAGACCTCTGTCCCCCTGAAAGCTAAGTTGAGGGATGGATGCTGGGGAGGGTTCAGGGGGTGGAGCGACAAGGTTGGGAGTTGTAGAGAGGGTTTTTAAAGTTAAGAGTTGGTGAGAGGGCTGTTTGGGAACTCTCACCTTTGGCTAGGTAAAGGCAGTGGGTTACTCTTCAGCACAACACTAGTGTGTGCCAGGCAGGGCAGCTCCAGCCTGTGTGTGTCATTGCTTAGCTTGTGTAGTGTGTTGTCGTCTGTGTCTCAGACCCTCCTTGGGTCTCAGTCTCCTCTTTGTGCTCCAGGAGCTCAGCGCTGCCCTTGTGCCCCATCCTTAGGTCTTGAACATCCGTGCTCATTGTTATGGTGCCGATCGGGCGTTACTTCTCTTGCATCAGAACTCAAAAGCACAGCTTGGTCTCATGACTCAGACGTTTCTCCTCAGGCCTCTGGTGCTGGTGTCGTGGTTGGTGTTGTCAGCACCACTCTGAAGCCTTGTATTTCACAGGGAGCCCTTTTTCTGGGCATTTTCCCCTGCATCCTTTCAGTCTTAGGTCTTAGCAAGGCCTCTTGTGCATCCGTCTATTTCAGTTTAGCGAGATGGCAGCAAGGCAGAGAGGGACCAAACGTGATGGAAGGGGCAGCACCTCATGTCCTGCACAACTTCAAGGCCCAGAGCAGCCTGCCAGGGCTGACAGGAAATGGGGCTCCTTTGTCACAATGCACCCACAAACCACACCACAGAAATGCCATGAGGTGACCTCCCTGATGACAGCCCACCTCTGCTATGTTTTAGCCACATCTGCCCAGTGCCCTTACACATGCCATGAAAACCAAGCATTTGGCCTCTAAAAAACCATTACCCCTTGTCCTCTCACCACAAGCCCTTGTAAAAAGTCCCTCCCTGGCGACGGCGAGGGAAGACAAGCAGTCGAATCAATGTGATTGATAAAGCAAGCTTCAACTTTATTAGGATACAGCAGTGCTTATATACTCTTTCTACTAATTATGCATACGTATTGTAATTGCATTGGTTATACACAGGTGGTTACGTCTACACCCTCCTCCTGTTTTGCAGACTCTAGCCCAAGGTTCTTCCTCATTCTTACCGTTATACTCCCTACTCCCACTCTAAACAAAACTGGTAAGGACACTGTGCCCTTGCTTTTCTCCCTTGTCAGCATGATTTTGCAGTTTCTACAAAATGGAGTCAGGCCTACTTATGCTAAGCTAGCAAGGAGATTGCTTGTACAATGCCTCCATGGATTCGTGGCCCTGTTCTGCAGGCCATTCTGCAACACCTCCCCAGCTTTCCTGTAGGCCTCCTTCAGGTACTCAAAGGCCCCCATGAGGTACCCCCCGAGCCTTCTCTTCTTCAGGCTGAACAGCCCCAACTCCCTCAGCCTGTGTTCATAAGAGAGGTGCTCCAGCCCTCAGATCATTTTTGTGGCCCTCCTCTGGGCATGTTCCAACAGGTCCACATCTTTCTTGTGTTGGGGGCTCCAGAGCTGGACACAGTGTTCCAGGTGAGGTCTCACCAGGGCAGAGGAGAGGGGCAGAATCACACTTAGGCTACCCACCTCCAACTGAAGACCCCTACCCACTGTGTGTACTGTATCTCTAAATCAGAGTGAGAAATTCACTAACCAATTGGAGTAGAATAACTGTGAATATGTATTAGGTGGAACAAACATTATTGCATATTTCTGCAAATATGCAATAAATGAAAGTGCCTGGGCTCTATGTGTATTTCAGCATCTCACACAGCAGGTAAATGACCCCACTTTTGGGATAACATTGCTTGTGTAGTCCTGCAAAAAGCAGACAGACCTCAGGTCTTGTCAAGCTACCTGACAGCATCCAGGCAACTGGCTTTATGTTGTTTGTTTTTTTTTCAGATGCAGAGCAACAAGCTGCATGCCAAAGGGCACGGAAGAGGTGAGCAGAGTGCTGGATAAAGGTGGACAGGAATCCAGTGTCGAAGTATCAGCAGGACCATTGGTGGTTCTGACTAGCTTACGCTTCCCTGGCTTTATATTCTGGGTGCAAATGAAACTGTGGAGCGAGATACTATCATCAGAGTGGACTCTAGCAAGGAGAGGGATGGGTGGAGTGCTGAATTAGCAGGTTGGAGGTGCTGTTATGCAGAGGGACAAGCCAAAAGGCAACAGAGGGGAGCAGAGTGCTGAAAGGTGAGTTGGCTGACAGTGTCAGAGGGAAGATGCAGCCAGTGGCTGTGTTGGCTGCCTTCTAGGTGTTGGGTTTTTTATTTTGCAGGCACGAAGCCACAAGCAAAGCAGGATGTCAGCAGTGTAGGTGACTCGGGGAAGGTGAACAGTGTGTAATGGGCTGAAGTAGCAGGTGTTTTTCAGGTGTCATGTTATCAGTCATTTTAGAAGCATTTCCAGAGACAAACAGCAGCTCAGCAGGTCGTGGTGAGGACTCCAGCACAGACTTGGGAAGGCCTGAGAGTTCTTTCCACATCCTCTCTGTCCTGTTTGGAGCCAGGGTGAAACATCCTGCCATCACTTCAGACACACGCTGACTGCAAGAGTGCCACAGTTTGGCTCTGGGTTGGCAGTCAAACCAGTAACACCCGACCCCCTCCCTCCTACCCCAGCAACTCACAGTAGCTCTTCTTCCTGGTGACTCCCAGCTGAAGGGGGGAGTGTCCGGGAGCACAGATGGGGTCCTTGGATGTGGCACTCTTGCAGTCAGCGTGTGTCTGAAGTGATGGCAGGATTGCCCACCTCCATGCTGGCCTCATGTGCCATCCTCAGGGCTGATCTGGACTGCTCCATCCACTATAGCAGAGCAGCTGATTTCAGTTTTTCTAAACTAAGATTTTTAGTTTGGAATTCTTTTTGTACAGTATCTGCTAAAAATCCGTTTTCAAAATTTCCTGAAGTTACGGAGTTCAAGGAATTGCAGTGCATGGCATGTTACCATGATAACAGCACACCTAAGCCCTAAGACTTACCATTGTAGAAAACCTGCATTTTCCTAATGTGCCTGTGGTTTAAACTTGCTCCCTCGGGAGTGCCTCTCACTTGACCAACTGGACAGTGAACAATCTGTTGAAGCACAGAACAGCTTCTATCTGGCATCAGGCATGCATGTCCTTTCAGATGGGGTAATTATTGGAAATACATCTTCCTAGAGTGATTTGAATATGAAAGGAATCCAGCTGACAGCTCACTTTTCTGTAGAAATGCAAGCTAGTAAAGTGCAAGTTAGTGGAATTTTGCTTTAGCAATCATCTCTTGGGAAGAAGAATTAATCTGGCATGATTATCAAGAGGCATAATTGAAGCCCATGACACCAATGAACAGTGGAAATGGCTGGGAAGTGTTTTACAATAGCAGTGTTTTGTATGAAAGTGTGTGCTCTTTCACTGACAGTTCTGTGCTGTGCCCAGGGCTCATCTGCTCTATCTCTAGTTTTCTACATAATTATAAAACCAACAAGACCAACAGCTGCATTGCTGATGTAGGAGTTGTTGTACAATCTATATGAACTAAAATCCCCAGTGGGAACTGGAGGAATTCAGCTGCCCAGCTACTGTTCCTATTGCTGGGGGGGGATGCGACTAAGCCAAAGCTTCTTGCAGACAAAGTGCTGGTCACAAGAGAGGAGAGTGACAATAAGAGTGATGTTCTTCTTTTTAGTGTGTCCATTGTCGAGGCAGCTGGCAGAGAGGAGCCAGTGTGAGAGACGGACTCTATAATGGCCTTTAATCCAGCGACGTCCACTGACCATTCCTGGCGATGTGCCCCCCCGGCACTCGTGGGGAGAGGACAGAGGTCCCAGGCGCATGCGCACAGGCGCACAGACTACAGCTCCCAGGAGGCACGGCGGGGCCGGAACCGGGAAAGGGAGGAGCAAGAAGGCGCGCGCTCTGTGAACTCACACGGATCCAGCCGGCGCGGCGAGGGTACCGCTGCGGGGGCTGCCGTGCCGTTGCGGCGCTGCTCCCTGTGGTTGTTGGCGTGTGGACGTACCGAACGTGTCTCGGTCCGCGACAGCCAGGTAGGAAGATGTCGGTGTGGGGGACTTGGGAGGGGGCTGCCAGGACCCCCTGGCTGTTTGTGCTTTGCTGTGATGGTGGGGGAGCCCCTCCCTGCCCCCCCAGATTGGCTTCTACAAGTCAGCAGCATGGAGGGAAGTTAAAGCGTTGATGCAAGGGTCCTGCTGGCCACTGATAGCTGGTGGCCACTGGCCGAAGAACCTGGGTCTGTCCCCCCAGGGCAGCCAGCCCCTTCCCCCTCCTTGCACGGCACCACCTTGTTGTCTTCCTCCCTGAAGCAGGGCAAGGAGCTGCTGGAAAACATGCAAGCCAAAGTCGAGGAGGTGCAGAGAAACTGTGAGGAGCTCAGCTCAGTCACAGGGAGCCTCGTGGATGAGCATCATCAGAGGCAGCAGAATCTGGAGGTGGGTGGCTGAAAGCCCCATGGGGTCAGAGCATCCGGCAGGCAGAGCCCAGGCTGGTCTCCAAGGGATTTGTCCCCCTGCCAACCTGCTAACAGCCCCGGGGCTGTTCTAAATGCTTTTCCTGGAGGTTTTTTGCCAGAGTGGGGAGGTGGGTGGTGCCGGGCAGCTCTGACCCTGCCGCCACATCATGGGCTGCTTTCTGCTTTGGAAGGTTCTGTCCCAGGCCCTGGAGCAGCTGAAGAAGGAGAAGGCAGACAAGGAGGAGCTGGTGCTGGCGATGGCTATGGCAGGGCATGGAGACACCCTGGCCTCAGCCAGAGGGGGCCCAGGCAGGGTGACAAACGCCCCTTGTCCCTTAGGTGCTCAGTGGCAGAACTGGCCTGGGGGAGGGAGGATTTCCAGCCCAGCTGCAGGTCCTTTGCCAGGCCCTTCAACCTCCTCCCTGTCCCTTTGGCCGGTGGGACCAACCCACCAGGGGTGATGGGGCAAGCGGGGCCACAGAGCTGCTTCTCCCTCTGCCCCAACACAAGCTGGCCCTGCCCCCCTGCCTCCATCCTTGCATCCCCTGCAGGCAGGGCTGCGTCCATCCCCAGAGCTCCCCCAGCCCTTTTCTCCCCCCTCCAGGCAGCTGCTGGTCGATGTCAACTGCCTGTCCTGCGACCGGCCTGTCAGCGTTGCAGTGCCTGGCCCGTGAGTAGCACCCGGCACCATGAGGGGGACGGGCGGGGGCGGTGGGTGCTGCCGGTGCCCGGCTGTGCTGGGCACGGGGGTTTGGGTGTCTGCTTGGGGGGGGTGGGACCCTGCCGAACCCCCTCCGCAGCCCTTTCCAGCAGCAGGGTCACGGGGAGCCCACCCCGGGGGCAGCGGGCAGGGGGTGCCATGGGGTACAAGCCCACGGGTTTTGGGGATCTTCCCTGAGCCGGGCTGGGTGGTTTGTCCCTGTCACCCACCTGTGGCTCCTGCCTTCCCCAGACACAAGGAGGCCTTCCCATCCCTGCCACCGCTGTCCCCCCGCCACGCTGAGCACCCCCGGGCTGACCTCAGGAAGGAGCCGACCCAGCAGCACCGGCACAGGTAGGGGGGAGAGGGGGACCCGTCCCCAGCCCCTTGGATGCAGGGTGGCATGGCCCCAGCCCCTGCGGGGGAGAGCCCCTTCCCTGGGCCTGGTCCCTTCCCTGGGCCTGGTCCCTTCCCTGGGCCTGGTCCCTTCCCTGGCGCAGGGTGACACACGGGGTGCTGCGCTGCCGGGCGCTGAGCACCCCTGTGTCCCGTCCCACAGGGAGCAGGTGGCCGAGTGCAGGTACCCCAGGGTGCCGCGGGCCTGCGGGGGCCAGCACATGGTCACCCACCCACTGCAGCGTCCCCTGTGCCTCCAGCCCCCCCCGCCCAGCGCTGCACGGCCGCTCCAGCCCCCCAGCAAGGTAGGGATGAGGGAGGGAGGGAGGGGGGTGGGCACGGTTGGGGGGGGAGAGGGTGCTGAGCCTGCGCAGGGCTCGGTGCCTCAGTTTCCCCAGGGAGAGCTGGGGATGGGAGGGTTGCCTGGGGAGGTGGGCTTGGTCCCGGGGCTCAGCCAGCCTGCTCTCTCCTTCCCAGCAGGGCGAGCTGGAGCTGCTGGGCCAGGATGGCCACATGGGCAGGGGCCGGCGGGACGGGGCCCAACAGCCACGGCTCCTGCCGCTGAGGACACGACCCAGCAGCCGTGAGCAGCAGCGGTGAAGGGCTCGGCCCCTCTCTCCTCGGTGCCTTGCCAGGGACATCCTCCCGGCCTGGAGAGAAGGCAGGGACTGCTGGGCTTAAAAGTGGGGTGTTCTTTTGTTGTTGTTACTTGTTTGTTGGTTGTTTAATTTTCGATTAATAAAAAAACCCTTTAGAACAGCTGTCGTCTTCTTTTTGTTTTATTTTGTTTTGCTCTGGGTTTTCTGTTGTTGGCTTGGGTTTGTTTGAAGCAAGATTGATTTGAAAACAAAAAAAAGCCCCAGCTCTCCCCTCCCCAGGAAAGGACCCATGACTTTTTCCCAAGTTGTCCACAACCACAGCTCCTCTGAAAACAAACAAGGTTTGTATTCCAAAGCTAGTTAGACATTTTCAATAGCCTACCCATTGCATTTGATGTAGGTACTTCACTATATACGTGTGTGTGTGTTACGTATGTAAATAAAGCTGCAGTAGTGCAAGATGTATACGATAGGCAATTGAAGTGTCTAGTGACAGGCAAGGAAAGCTCCAGCTGATGTCAGTCAGTTCTTCTGAACTAAAGAGCCCTCAAAAAAAAGGAACCTGGGTGCTGGGAAGGACGGGGGGGATGCAGATCCACCCATGGAGCACAGCCCCAGCCCTGCCCAGCGTCCTGCTGTCTCCTGCCCCAGTTAGTTTGCAGATGCTCCTTTTCCACCCCCCTCCCGTGTCCTGATTGCCGTTCCTCTCCCTGCTCCACTCCAGGGGAAACTCCAGGATGCTGACGGGCCTCTGGGTCCATGCGACACAGGACAGTGAGGAGGTACGGCCAGCAGCATGAGGGACCTGGCACGGGCAGAGCCAGGGCAGCTCCTCGGCTGGGTGCTTTCCGAGGGGTTTGTGCTCAGAAGAAGGCCCGAGTCTGGAAAATGAGCGGGTGCTGGTACCTCCCTGAGGGCCAGGCTGCATCGACAGCCCCCAGCAGCCCCTCTGTGGGGCAGGAGAGCCCCCCAAACCCTTGGGCTGCCCACACAGCCACAGGGCCTGGCTGGGCGGTTTGGCAGGCCCGTGGCTCCCGGCCCTCCCGGGCTCTCTGGAGCTGGCGGCTGGGGGCAGGTGCCGGTGGAGGGAGATTTGGGGGGCGCAGAGCCCGGCACTGTGCACCAGGAGATGGGTTGCAAACCCTGCCTGGAGCTGCTGCTCCCCAAGGGCAGGTGCAGCCCCTTGGGCTGGGAAGAGGCTTGGGGCCAGCAGGGCTGGATCCAGCAGGGAAGGCCGTGGCTAGAGAACACAAGGCCTTGCTGGCCGGTCCCGGGGAGTCACTTGGGGGGTTGCTGATCCCCTGGCTCGGCTGCCGCAACTCTGCAGGCTCAGAGGCCAGCAAAGCACTCAGGGGGTTGGGGAGCGGCGGGGGGCTTTTGCCAAGGCACCTCGGGAGGTCTGTGCGTGGGGGGCAGCCTTTGCCTTTCGGGTCCCAAGGGGTCCTTTAATCTGGCTCTGTGAAGTGGTGGTTTGGGGACAGGGGCTGGGGACAAGGTGTAGGGGGGGGGTGCGGGCCTGGCATCTGCCTTCGCCAAGGCTGCACAGCAGCTCATCACCCTGCTCCCCTTTGCCTCCTCTTCCCAGGAGGGCAGTGGGGGCCAATCTGCCCTCGCCAAGGCTGAACCATTGGACATGGACACCCAGTAAGAGCCCACCCAGAAGACCACCACCCAGGAGATGCAGCCAGGGTCCCCCAGCACCCGGACCCCCACCCTGGGGACACAGCCAGGGACCTCCAGCTCCCAGGCCACCTCCCCAGGGATGCAGCTGGGACATCCAGGAACCCAGGGAGAAGGAGCAGGGCTTCAGCCAAGCTCCCCCAAGCTTGTGGAGTCCAGCCTTCCTCCTTCTGATAACACCACCTGTGGTGCTCTGGGGACACAGGTGGCTCTTGGCCAGGTCGAGCAGCTTGACCACCTTGACACTGCCCTGGAGGAGGGGGGTGGCCCAGTTGGAAGCCACCCAGGTAGACCAAGCTGAGCTGGAGAAGCTGCACCTGCTCTTCCTGGAGGGAGGTAGAAGCCCTGGGGAGACTGGCGGGGGCGTCTTTTTCATGTGGGGGTCATGGGCTCATCATGCTCAGAGCCTGGGCCCTGAGGATGAGACCCACCCTCACTGAGAGCGTGTCCCCTTGGACCCCATCTCTAGAGCAGGAGAGCATCCCCACCATCCTCTCAGATCTCCAGGGCCACGAGTCCTCCCTGCAAGGCCAGATGAAGCTGACTCTGCTTCAAGCAGCAAACAAGAAGCGTATCTGCGGCCAGGACAGAAAGTTATAAAGGATTTGTGGAAACCTGCTGACATGTTTAGTACTTTGGGTGAAAGAGAAAGGGAGAAAGCCTTACTAGAATATAGAAAAACCCAGTGTCCCCCCCCTTGCTGCGTGTCCTCCCCCCTTGCTTGTCGTCCTCCCCCCTTGCTTGTCGTCCCTCCCCCTATTGCTTGTCGTCCCCCCCCATTGTTTTTTGTCCCCCACCATTGCTTCTCATCCCCCCCATTGTATCGTGTTCCTCCCCATTGTATCGTGTTCCCCCCCCCTTGCTTCTTGTCCCCCCCGTTTCTTCTTGTCCCACCCCCCTTTCTTCTTGTCCCCACCCCGTTTCTTCTTGTTCCCCCCCCGCTTCTTGTGTCCCCCCCCTGCTTCTTGTGTGTCCCCCCCCTTCTTGTGTCCCCCCCCCTTCTTTTGTCCCCCCCCCCCCTCTTTTTCCCCGCCCTCTTCTTGTCCCCCCCCAGCTTCTTGTCCCCCTCCTGCTTCTTGTCCCATGCCTGCTTCTTGTCGTCCCCCCCCGCTTCTTGTCCACCCCTGCTTTTTTTGATTGTTTCAGTGATTCAGTATGTTTCTTTTCTATTCCTAGCAAATGGTAGTAGAAGATTTTATTGCCTCTTTTGGATTCTTTGTCATTTTAAGCAAAGACAGGCCTTAAAATCGAGTCTGAAGACAAGATGCTGTGAGTTATGCTTTAGACTCCTGTGGTTGTTCTGTGAGAGATTTTCTCTCCTACATCTTTTTTCACTTGGTGCCCAGCAGTAATTTCTTGTTTTGTTTTTTTCTTGAATCCCTGAAGGTGGAAGTTAAGAGTTTCAAAAAAGCCACGGGATCCCACATCATCGACAGCATTGGTACAATGATTAAAGCTCTGGCACTTGAAGACAGGGAAACCATAGAGTGGGGCGCCTAGAGCGTCGACGGCAACCATAGAGTGGGGCGCCCAGAGCGTCGACGGCAACCATAGAGTGGGGCGCCCAGAGCATAGATTCTTCTTTCTTTTTGTTCCCCTGATTCTTTCTGCCTTTCTTTGCTTCCCTGCTCCTTTCTGCCTTTCTTTGCTTCCCTGCTTCTTTCTGCCTTTCTGTCTTTGTTTCCCTGCTCCTTTCTGCCTTTCTTTCTTTGCTTCCCTGCTTCAAAATTGTTCTTTGGATTGTGGTCCAGCATCTTCAGGCTTAGGTTGCTGTTTTCAGATGGCTCCCGAAAGGCAGGCAAAGAGCTAGCGTTTAGGGAGGAGAGGTGGTTACTTCCTGGGGGTTTGTAGGAAGCTGGGCACTCGGTGCCTTCTCACAACTCAGGCACCCCAAAGGAGATTTTTTTCAGGAGGTTTTGACACAGAAAAGGCTGAAATGAGCAAGGTTGCAAGTGCCTCCTGTCTCTAGGCATCGGTTGGGGCTTTCCATAGAGGCCTGATGTGGTGAGGTCAGGATTTGTAGTCTGTCACGGGCTGAGGGGAAAGGCCTTGACGGGACAGGGGTCTTTTTGAAGTGGGGGTGTGTTGTGTTCTTGTTTGTTTGTTTTTGTTTCCCAGCTTGGTCTCCAGGGGTAGGTGGCAATGTGTGGGTTTTGGCAGGCCGTTGAGAGCGAGCAGGGCCGGAGGGAGGAGCGTGGGGCGGTCGGCCAATGAGGGTGGTGGCGTCAGGCAATCGGCGTGGTCCGCAATGCATCCTGGGAGGGGTAGTTGGCTGGTGCGGTGCCCGCTGGGCACGGTGGTGCTTTCAGCCAATCAGCGTGGAGCGCAATGCATGATGGGAGGCGTAGTGCGGTGTCGCGGTGCATGCTGGGAGTGGTGGCCCTTTCAGCCAATCAGCGTGGGCTGCAGTGCATGCTGGGAAAGGTGTCGGTGTCTGCCAATCAGCGTTGGCGTGGAGGCTTGTGGGCGTGGCTTTGGCGGGAGCCAGCTGCGCATGCGCAGTAGCTCTCGCTGCCCTCGGCCCCCCCCCCCCCCCTTCGCAGAGCTCGGCTCTGCCACCCTGTGGCCAAAATGCGGTACTGCATCTGCAGCGCCGCCGGTGCAGTAAGGCGCTTTTTCAGCGCCGCTGCTGGCACCTGCTGGCCAGAGTTGGTTACTGCAGCTGAAGGACTGCACGTGTGCAGTAACGGGCTTTCAAGTCGGGGAGCGAGACCTGCCCCATTTTGGCGGTGGTGTCCATGTGTAAATTGTATCCCTGAATGAAGGGACTGTCGGTAAGGGTCGTTGCCCTGCTATTGTGCCTCTTTGGTGGTGTTGGAGTAATTTCGGGCACATAAATGTCAAGGGGAGCCAATAATATATACCCTTAAAATAGATATGTGAAGTAAACATATAATTTTACGGAAAAAAGTTAAATGATGAACATCTATAGGCTCTAGGTCTTAAAAAATGCAAAGAAACCCTTTTGAAAGTGTTCCCGGCACCCCTGCCGTGATCCCGGCTGTAGCCAAGATGGCGGCGCCGTTCTATAAGATGGCGGCGCCGTTCTATAAGATGGCGGCGCCGTTCTATAAGATGGCGGCCCCGTATGGCAAGATGGCGGCCCCGTATGGCAAGATGGCGGCGCCGTATGGCAAGATGGCGGCGCCGTATGGCAAGATGGCGGCGCCGTACGGCAAAATGGCGGCGCCCATTGCCAAGATGGCGCACGCAGCCTCAATGTGCTGGCGTCGCAGCCCCTCCCCGAAGAGCCATACACGCCTCCGATTGGTTAATTGCGGTGCACGTGGTAGAGCCGGCAGCCAACGCCGGCTCTCGGGGGCGTGGCCATGGCCGTGCACTGCTGCCCGGTGATTGGTGAACGGCGGGCTGGGCGGGGCCGGAAGAGCGGCGTCCCGTGGCCCGTGCTGCCACGCGGTCCGAGGAGGAAGTGGGAGGCTGAGGACGCGCGGTGCCGTGCCCTGCGCTGCCGCCGGCGGTTTCTGGCTCGGGGGAGAAGCCGCGGGGGGGGGCGCTGGCAAACGGCAAGTAGTGGGAGGTGGGGAAGCAGCAGAGGGCGGGTGGAAAACCGCGGAGGGGCGGGGGGGGGCATAAGCACGGAGTGGTGGGGAAACAACGGCGCTCCGTGCTCTGCCCCGGCTGCTAGAAGCGGCGGGGGGGTGGTGGGAAAATGGCGGCGTGGGCGGCGGGGATGCGGCGAGCGCCGGCGGGGGGGGGGTGGCAAAGTGGAGGGAGCGGCCCGGGGCTGTGGGGGGGGGGGGGCGGGCGGGCAGGCAGGCAGGCAGCGGCAGCTGAGATCTCTATGAATCATAGGATGGTCTGGGTGGGAAGGGACTGGAAAGATCTAGTTCGAACCGGCCTGCATTGACCTGGGTTTGTTTAGGATTTTTTCCCCCCCTGCTGCTGCTGTTTTCCCCCCCCTGCTGCTGCATTTTCCCCCCCCGTTGCTGTTCTTGTCCCCCTGTGCTGCAGCTTCTTGTCCCCCTGTGCTGCAGCTTCTTGTCCCCCTGTGCTGCTGCTTCTTGTCCCCCCCCGGCTTCTTTCTTTTCTTCTCGCCTTCTTTCTATCTTTCTGTCCCTGCTTCTGTCCCTGCTTCGAGGAAGTGTTTCAAAATTGTTCCTTGGATTGTGGTCCAGGAGGTTCAGGCTCTGGTTGCCGTTTTGAGATGAGTCCTGCAAGGCAGGCCAACAGAAAATTATTCTTAGTTCAAGGTAATTATCAATGCCTGTTGAAATATTGACTGCTTTTATCAGGAAGTCTTAGGTATGAAGAATGTAATGAGCAGTCACCGTTCATGTCAATAATTGTCCATATTTTGATAACGAATAGTAGGATTCCATGTAATCATTTGCTTGAGCCTGCTTTCAGCACCCAGGTCGACGTTGCTTACCCGTGTTTTTTAAAATAGGTTAATGTTGCCATGATTCTTCATTCAGCAGAAACAGGCCGTTCTTGACCACTCCGTTTCTCCTTGGGAATCTGTGTCATTTGGAGACTTAATCACAGGCTGACTGAGGTGTCATTCTTAGAACTCTAGGTGCCTAGTTTTAAAATCACTTCTTTTCTTTTGAATGTTAGGATCAATAGTTCTTCAGTGTCTCCAAACAGTGACCTTCCATCCAACTGATCTCCTTGGCTCCACCACTGGACAGCCCTCAGCGTTTTCCTGCTGACGTGACAAGTGTGACTCCAAAATGGGAGAGGGAGAAGCCACCCAAAAGCCAGCGTGAGCTTTTAATTCCTTTTCAGTCTAGTTCTTTTTAAGCTAGTGTTACGTAGATTTCTAGTTCATGTAACCTGCTTCCTGTCCCCCCCCTTGCTTCTTGTCCCCCCCCTTGCTTCTTGTCCCCCCCCTTGCTTCTTGTCCCCCCCCTTGCTTCTTGTCCCCCCCCTTGCTTCTCGTCCCCCCCCTTGCTTCTCGTCCCCCCCCCTTGCTTCTCGTCCCCCCCCCCTTGCTTCTCGTCCCCCCCCCCTTGCTTCTCGTCCCCCCCCCCCTTGCTTCTCGTCCCCCCCCCCTTGCTTCTCGTCCCCCCCCCCTTGCTTCTCGTCCCCCCCCCTTGCTTCTCGTCCCCCCCCCTTGCTTCTCGTCCCGCCCCCTTGCTTCTCGTCCCCCCCCCTTGCTTCTCGTCCCCCCCCCTTGCTTCTCGTCCCCCCCCTTGCTTCTCGTCCCCCCCCTTGCTTCTCGTCCCCCCCCTTGCTTCTCGTCCCCCCCCCTGCTTCTCGTCCCCCCCCTTTCTTGTTTTCTCCTTCCCTTTTTCTCGTGTCCCCCCCCCTTGCTTTTTGTCCCCCCCCCTTGCTTTTTGGCCCCCCCCCTTGCTTTTTGTCCCCCTCCCTTGCTGTTTGTCCCCCCCCTTCATTTTTGGTTGTTCTTTGAGAGATTTTCTCTCCTACATCTTTTTTGAGTTGGTGCCCAGCAGTAATTTCTTGTTTTGTTTTTTTCTTGAATGTCTGAAGGTGGAAGTTAAGAGTTTCAAAAAAGCCACAGCATCCCACATCATCGACACCATTGGTACAATGATTAAAGCTCTGGCACTTGAAGACAGGGAAACCATAGAGTGGGGCGCCCAGAGCGTCGACGGCAACCATAGAGTGGGGCGCCTAGAGCGTCGACGGCAACCATAGAGTGGGGCGCCCAGAGCGTCGACGGCAACCATAGAGTGGACTGCCCAGAGCGTCGACGGCAACCATAGAGTGGACTGCCCAGAGCGTCGACGGCAACCATAGAGTGGGGTGCCCAGAGCGTCGACGGCAACCATAGAGTGGGGCGCCTAGAGCGTCGACGGCAACCATAGAGTGGGGCGCCTAGAGCGTCGACGGCAACCATAGAGTGGGGCTGCCCAGAGCGTCGACGGCAACCATCGAGTGGGGCGCCTAGAGCGTCGACGGCAACCATAGAGTGGGGCGGTCAGAGCGTCGACGGCAACCATAGAGTGGGGCGCCCAGAGCGTCGACGGCAACCATAGAGTGGGGCGCCCAGAGCGTCGACGGCAACCATAGAGTGGGGCGCACAGAGCGTCGACGGCAACCATAGAGTGGGGCGCCTAGAGCGTCGACGGCAACCATAGAGTGGGGCGCCCAGAGCGGCGCCTAGAGCGTC
>CM036587.1:0-11190 GCA_020745705.1 Hemiprocne comata
TCAGGAGATAATGAGGCATTTAGAAAGCATATTTACTACACAATGTGTGGCAGCATGAGTGTTGTGAACTAGAAAGGTAAAAAGAGATTCTGAGGAAGGTATAATTAAAAACATTTGGCATGATGTTAGAGCATTGAAATGTACTACAGAAGCCTTCTGACAGAAGCACAAGGATATTCTGGCAAGGGAGGAAGGTGGAGCTGAAGCAGTAACTGCTACAGTGTAATTATGTTCCAAGAGCAGAATAGGAACTTCATGATGGAGAGTTTTTAGGGCTGGTGGTATTTAAGATCTTTGTTGGCAACATGGAAAGTGGCATTGAGTGCACCTGCAGCAAGTTTGCCAGTGACGTCAAGCTGTGTGGTGAGGTTGACATGCTAGAAGGGAGGGATGCCATCCAGAAGGACTTTGACAGGCTTGAGAAGTGGGCTTGTACAAACTGCATGAAGTTCAACCAGGCCAAGAGCAAGGTTCTGCACCTGGGTCAAGCCGACTGTGTCCTGGGCTGCATCAAAAGCAGCATGGCCAGCAGGTCAAGGGAGGCGATTGTCCCCCTTTACTCGGCTGAGACCCCACCTGGAGAACTGTGTCCAGTTCTGGAGCCCCCAACATAAGAAGTACATGGAGCTCCTGGAGAAAGTCCAGAGAATGGCCACGAAGATGGAGCACTTCTGCTATGAGGACAGACTGTGAGAGTTGGGGTTCTTCAACCTGGAGAAGTCTCTGCGGACACCTCATAGTGGCCTTCCAGTATCTGAAGTGGGCCTATAGGAAAGCTGGGGAGGGACTTTTTACAAGGCCTTGTAGTGGGAGGACAAGGAGTAATTGTTTAAAACTGGAAGAGAGGAGATTTAGGTGAGGCATTTGTATGAAATTCTTTAGTGTGAGGGTGGTGAGGCACTGGAACAGGAAGGGCCCTAAAAGTGGTCAAGGACAGGTTGGATGGGGCTCTGAGCAGCCTGGTCTAGCGGGAGGTGTCCCTGCCCATGCAGGGGTGTTGGAAGTGGATGGTCTTTAAAGTCCCTTCCAATCCAAACCATTCCATGATTTATGGTAGGGTAGAAGCCACGGGTGGGGCATTGTGCCACCTGCAACTACTGAAAGCTGAGGTCGAGCCGGGACAAGAGAGCTGCTGCCAAAGCCCTATTTATTAGAATTACAGGGTTGTATAGATGAGGTGAGCTAGAAGCAAGGGTAAGGGGGGTGGAGGAGTTTGTCGGGGTGTGGAAGAGGTGGATCTGTGCTTGGAGCTGCGTGTCCCGCCTAAGACAAGGGTCTGTGTGCCCCGCACCGTCCTAGGCAACCTTAGAGACACAGCGGAGATGCCGTGGACCGGCCATCAGAAACGAAACCGAAGGGGCAGCTGAGGGGGCTCCGCGCAGCAGCTTGAAGCAGGATGGAACTGCAGCTGTGCTAGGGTGTCCCGGACAGTGCCCCGGCCCCAGCCGCTCCGCTCTGTAGCGATGCACGGAGCGAGCAGCGACCTGCGCCACTCCCGGTCCCGTGGCGCGCCGGGAGCGGCCGGATGGGCGGGGGGGGGGGGGGGGGGATGGTGCTGAGGGAAGGGCGGCGGGTTGGGCCCGGGAAATGTGAAACACCAGCCGTGGTCGGGGGGCTCAGCCTGCCCTGGGGCTGCGCGGGGGGCGGGTGCTGAGCTTCCTGCAGCTGATGGCAGCTTTAGCGCTGATGTGTTTGTGGAAGAGGTGTCTGTCTGAGTCAAGAGCTTCAGAGTGAGTCAAGATTCGGCAGCATGTACAGTACAAAGTGCACTTGTGTGCAGTTGGTATTTTTTTTCAGGTCAGTAATTTTGTATTGCATATCCAGGGGTGGAAAGATGATTTAATTGGTGTTTTTGTGGTTCGTTTTTTTGTTGTTGTTGTTTTTTTTTTTCCTAGGTGTAATATGTTTTCTTGTAATTCCTGATTGTTATGTGGCAGTAAGTGTGATGGGTTTTTTTTTGTTTTGTGTTTTGTTTTTTTTTTTTTTTTTAGTGAGTGGTTTGACTTTATTCCTGCAGGTCATGTAATAGATCTAGGCTAAGTAGGACAGTTGAGCAAGATGCAACTGCAAAGGTAAGTGGGCATTGTTGTGGGCCATCATGGAGGGTGAGGACATGTGTGCCACCTGTGGAATTGGATGAGCATTTGAGGTGAGCTAGATAGTAGTGAGGAGAAGCATGGGGCTGATGATTTCTTGCAAGCACAGTGGTAGGTGTGTGTCTTTTGGTATTTTAGGTGCCACTTGATGATGTTGTAACACACAATCCCCTCATCAAATTATAACTGTATTTTTGAGACACATAACTTAATGGTATTTGTTCACAGCTGTGCAAGTTAAAGGAATGCAGAAGGAAAGTAAAATACTTCTATAGTGTCAGTATTTTTATTAGATGTATATAAATAGCCACACACCTTTTCAGCATAAAGTGAATTACTGAGATTTGTTCTTTAACTTTCAGTTTACTCCTTAAAGTTTTACACTTCACTTTCACCTTTATTGACCAAGCAAGATGTGCAGCAGCAGTGCAAGGTCTGTAGCTGCTGTGGATCTGTAAGCGTAAATTCTGATTCCAGTACAATCTTGTCCTGCAGCAGCCCTGTACGAAAGGCGTGAGACACTTTCCAACACCAGTAAGTTTGCTTTTATGCTAAGAATGTGTTCAAAATCATAACAATTAGTCTTAATATTGATTCTTAGGTATTCAAATCACTCTAGCTTTTAAAGGATATCCTATTGCTACATGCGCTTGTCAAAAGCCTTTCCCCAGCTTTCCTGTAGCCCCTTCTGGTACTGGAAGGTGCTTCAAGGTCTCCCTGGAAGCTTCTCTCCAAGGTGAACAACCCCAACTCTCTCAGCCTGTCTCCATAGGAGAGGTGCTTTAGCCCTCTCTCCATCTTTGTGGCCCTCCTCTTTCCTCTTGTCTCACTGCAACAGCTCTGTCCTTATTGGAACCCCATTGGAGGCCCCAGAACCGATCACAATACTCCAGGTGGGTTCTAATTTCTTCTGTGTTATTTTCTTAATATGCTGAAATAAAATTTGATGTTGTTTTTCAGATATTGTGCTTTAAGGGTCTTGTGGTGCTCAAGAGATACTCTCAGCCCAGGTTTGTCTGCTGGTTGTTAAGCATACTTGCTATAACGGACCAGCGCTGTATCTGGAGGCTCATGGCTCTGTCCAGTTGGTGCCCTGCAGGTGTGGGACAAGGCGGGGGGTGCAACTGTTTGGGGGAGAGGCTGCCTACCCTTTATTTTTTAGCAGAATCCCCTTGTTTGGTGGGTGTGTATACATATTATAAATGGAATTATTAATGTAAAAAGCTGGTTGGGGCAGTTATCCTTGTTTTGTGCCTTTGGGGGTGAATAAAAACCGGGGAGTTGAGGGAGGTGTGATGATGTCATTTGGGGCCCCCAACATCACTGGGGGGGTGTGTGTGTGTGTGTGTGTTCATGCAGTGGGAGGAACATATGAGTGGAAGATTGGGGCGGGGGCGTATGGAACGGGTTCCTCAGAGTGTCAGCCCCAGAATGCCGGAAAATGGATGTGGGAAGCTTTTAAAATACTTAAAACTCTAAATACAGCAGTGAGGTTCGAAATGTAGGAGATGATATAGTTTTTTCATAATGAAAAATAAAAAGTAATGTATGAAAGGATTAAAAAAACCCTACTTCTACTATTTTATATGAAGGATTTTGGAATATAAAAGCACAGTCGAGATAGTTTTAAAATACAAAGATAACTTGTGTATATATAAATACATTTAAAATGCAAAAAATATACTTTGTATAAAATTTAATAGAAAAAAGTCTGAATGTATAGAGCTGTCTATACATAAAAGGTGTTAGTTACATAAATCTAAAGAGATTATATGTGATGTAAGTAGAGATTATATATGTAAATAGATAGTTAAGTCTAAAAAAGATGTAGGCGTAAATACATATAACTGTTAACAAAGAAGTCTAAATAGATATTCTGTGTAAATGAGGCTGGGCATGAGAGATGGGCAGAGATACTGAATCCCCGGACCTGTGGTACGTAGTCACCGTCCTTGGCGCGACAAAGTGGGCATGCTAGTGAGCAGCTAGTGTGCGTGCTGAAAGCCAGGGTGGTCAGGAACGCCACGAAGTGTGTCGTATTCCGATGGTCAGACAAGAAAAATTAATAGGGTGGTGGTCTGGTTGGTTGTTTTTTTTTCTGGTGGTGTAGTTGTGTGGTTTTTCCCCCCCTTGGAGCTCGGCGCTGCCACCCTGTGGCCAAAGCTGGTGCTGCAGATGTGGAGCGCCGCCAGTGAAATAAGGTGCTTTTTCAGCAGTTTCTCCTGACCTCTGCTGGTCAGCATTTGGTACTGCAGCTCATGGACTGCACATGCGCAGTAACATAGCTGACACTCGGCCTGCCCATGGGTGTGACCTAGCCACTAACCTGCCCATGATGGATGAAGTCCTGTCCCCTTGCCCACCATTAGTGGGCGTAGCCAGCACGGTGTCTTGCTGCATCGTGACTGGTGACCTGGATGAAGGGTGGGGCTGGTACTGTCGGAGTGAGCACCCCCGCGCAGGCCAAGGAGAGAGGCGGTGGTAATCCTCTGGGAATGAGGCCCCGCAAATTTGGCGGGCTCCACCCTCTCCTGTATGTGTGCGTGTCAGTGTGTAGTACTACATCAATACTGGAGTGTCCACCACCCTCCCCCATCACAAAGATGGTGATTCCTGGCCCCGAAATAGTAAAGATGAGTTTGCCCAGTTTCAGTCGGTGGCGCCAAGCACCAAAATGGCACTCCCAGCCGAAAAATGTCGGCGCTAGCTCTGAGAGCTGTGCACTGGCTTTAAGATGGTGGCGGCCGACCCCAAGAGGGCAGTGCCAAAAACAAAAATGGTGGGTCAAAGAGGTAAATGGGGTTTCCGGAGAAATTCTGTGGCTACTGGAGGAGCTCTGGGCTTACCGGTGAGCTGCCAGGATTGCTTCTGGGCATAGCAGGTGGGTTCTTAGGCTACTGAGTGGGCTCCCGGGGGGGTTCCAGGCCTCCCAGGGAAGTTCTGGGGCTACTGGAGGGGCTCTGGGACTAGTGTCAGGGGTCAGGGGTTACCAGAGGTGTCCTGGAGCTACTGGGGGGGTTTTCGTGGGCAAGCTCCTGGATTACTGAAGGTGTCCTAAGGCTCTCAGAGGGATTCCAGGGTTCCCAGATCTACTGGAGGGGGGTTCAGGGTAAAGAGGGGGTGTTTTCTGGGGATTTTAAGGGCTCCTAGAGAGGTCCTGGAGCTCATGGTGGAGTACGTGGTTACCAGGGGAGTTGAGAGGCTACTGGGGTGTATTGCTTCAGTGCCCCCACCCCACAACCCATTACCGTGGCCTTGCCTCTCCATTTCGTGTCTGTCTGTCGTGTGCTTGCCCTGCTCTCTGTCTTCTCCCCTCCCCTTCCCGTCCGTTTCTTTGTCCCTGGCTCCTCGTCCATGTCCCTGCCGTGCTGGAGCTGGCTCTGCTTCATGAGAGGTGAGTGCGAGTGCTGGAAGGCAGGGTGGGCAGGAAGGGGGCGCAGTTGAAGGACTGCGCGTGCGCAGTAGTCTTATAAGAATGGAGCCGCCTCTCGGGGGCGTGGCGCCGCCTCTCGGGGGCGTGGCCATGGTCGTGCACTGCTGCCCGGTGATTGGTGAATGCTGGGCTGGGCGGGTCCGGAAGAGCGGCGGCCCGTGGCCCGTGCTGCCACGTGGTCCGAGGAGGAAGTGGGCAGCTGAGGAGTTGGTGAGGGAGCCGTGCCGTGCCGTGCCCTGCGCTGCCGCCGGCGGTTTCTGGCTCGGGGGAGAAGCCGCGGGAGGGGCGCTGGCAAACGGCAAGTAGTGTGGGGGGGGAGCAGCAGAGGGCGGGTGGAAAACGGCGGAGGGGGGGGCCGTAAGCGGGGAGTGGTGGGGAAACGACGCTGCTCCGTGCTCTGTCCCGGCTGCTAGAAGCGGCGGGGGGGTGGTGGGAAAATGGTGGGGTGGGGGGTGGGCAGTGGGGATGCGGCGAGCGCCGGCGGGGGGGAGGGTGGCAAAGTGGAGGGAGTGGCCCGGGGCTGGGGCAGGCAGTGGCAGCTGGGATCTCTTTGAATCGTAGGATGGTTTGGGTGGGAAGAGACTTGAAAGATCTAGTTCCAACCGCCCTGCATTCACCTGGGTTTCTTTGGGATTTTTTTTTCCCTTGGAGCGTTGATGGGTCATGATCCCGTGGCTCCACCCCTCTTCTGTTTCACCTAGGAACAGAAAATTATTCTTAGTTCAAGCTAATTACTAACGCCTGTTTAAATATTGACTGTTTTTATCTAGAAGTCTTAGGTATGAAGAATTTGATAAGCAGTCATCATTAATGTCAATAATTGCCGATATTTTGATAATGAATAGTAGGATTACATTTAAGCATTTGATCATCTTGACCCTGGTTTCTACACCCAGGTTGACGTTGCTTACGTGTGTTTTTTAAAATACGCTAAAGTTGCCATGATGCTTCATGAAGCAGAAACAGGCGATTCTTAATGACTCAGTTTCTCCATGGGAATCTGTCATTCGGAGACTTAATCACAGGCTGACTGAGGTGTCATTCTTAGAACTCTGGGTGCCTAGTTTTGAAATCACTTATTTTCTTTTGAATGTTAGGATCAATAGTTCTTCAGTGTCTCCAAACAGTGACCTTCAATCCAACTGAACTACTTGGCTCCTCCACTGGACAGCCCTAAACGTTTTCCTGCTGACGTGACAAGTGTTGGGGGGTTGGACTAGATGATCTTTCGAGGTCCCTTCCAACCCCTAGGATTCTATGAAGTGTTACTCCAAAATCTGAGAGGGAGAAGCCATCCAAAAGCCAGCGTGAGCTTTTAATTCCTTTTCAGTCTAGTTCTTTTTTAAGCTAGCGTTATGTAGATTTCTAGTTCATGTAACAGAAATCAGTAAATCCGTTTTTTTCACATGTAAATTTTCAAATAAAACTTGAGCCTATTGTCTGTGTTTTGAAAATATAGCTTAATAGGCTCTGTGTTTTTTTGCTTTCATAGAATTGATTCGTTTCCAACCTTGTTCAGGTATTGCCTTCGTGCGTGACCTGTGGAGTTGCACTTGTATTCAATAATAAGAAATCTGTTGGTAAATGGGATTCGGTCTGGCACTACGTAACGTTTTGTAAGAATTTACTTCTGTTATAAGCTAAATGCTCAGTCTCGTGTTACCTACCGTTCTATGTCATTGCAGTGCTTTGCCTGCTGCTTTGCCTGCTGCTTTGCCTGCTGCTTTGCCTGCTGCTTTGCCTGCTGCTTTGCCTGCTGCTTTGCCTGCTGCTTTGCCTGCTGCTTTGCCTGCTGCTTTGCCTGCTGCTTTGCCTGCTGCTTTGCCTGCTGCTTTGCCTGCTGCTTTGCCTGCTGCTTTGCCTGCTGCTTTGCCTGCTGCTTTTGGTTGTTTCAGTGATTCACTATGTTTCTCTTCTATTCCTAGCAAATGGTAGTAGAAGATTTTATTCCATCTTAATGATTCTTTGTCATTTTAAGCAAAGACAGAACTTAAAGTCGAGTCTGAAGAATGGCTGTGAGTTACACTTTAGAGTCCTATGGTTGTTCTGTGAGAGGTTTTCTCTCGTACATCTTTTTTCAGTGGGTGCCCAGCAGTAATTTCTTGTGTTGTTTTTTTCTTGATCTCTGAAGGTGGAAGTTAAGAGTTTCAATAAAGCCACGGGATCCCACATCATTGACACCATTGGTACGATGAATAAAGCTCTGGCACTTGAAGACACGGCAGCCATAGAGTCCGGCGGCCAGAGCGTCCATGGCAACAATAGAGTCCGGCGGCCAGAGAGTAAAGTCGTATAATTTTCTGCCCCGGCTTCTTTCCCTGCCTCTTTCTGCCTTTCTTTGCTTCCCTGCCTCTTTCTGCCTTTCTTTGCTTCCCTGCCTCTTTCTCCCTTTCTTTCCTTCCCTGCTTCTTTTTCCATTTCTTCCCTGCTTCTTTTTCCATTTCTTCCCTGCTTCTTTCTCCATTTCTTCCCTGCTTCTTTCTCCATTTCTTCCCTGCTTCTTTCTCCATTTCTTCCCTGCTTCTTTCTCCATTTCTTTACTTCCCTGCTTCTTTCTCCACTTCTTTACTTCCCTGCTTCTTTCTCCACTTCTTTACTTCCCTGCTTCTTTCTCCACTTCTTTACTTCCCTGCTTCTTTCTCCACTTCTTTACTTCCCTGCTTCTTTCTCCACTTCTTTACTTCCCTGCTTCTTTCTCCACTTCTTTACTTCCCTGCTTCTTTCTCCATTTCTTTACTTCCCTGCTTCTTTCTCCACTTCTTTACTTCCCTGCTTCTTTCTCCACTTCTTTACTTCCCTGCTTCTTTCTCCACTTCTTTACTTCCCTGCTTCTTTCTCCATTTCTTTACTTCCCTGCTTCTTTCTCCATTTCTTTCTATCCTTCCCTGTTTCTTTCTGCCTTTCTTTCCTTCTCTGCTTCTTTCTGCCTTTCTTTCCTTCCTTCCTTCCCTGCTTCTTTCTGCCTTTCTTTCTTTTCTTCCCTGCTTCTTTCTGCCTTTTTTGCTTTTCTTCCCTGCTTCTTTCTGCGTTTTTTGCTTTATTTCCTTCCCTGCTCCTTTCTGCCTGCTTTTCTTTTCTTCCCTGTTTCATTCTGCCTTTCTTTTCTTCCATGCCTATTTTGGCCTTCTGTTTTGGTTTGAGCAAGCTGTTTGCTGATATTTTTTCTTCCTTTTAGTGAACTTTTTGGCAGCGCCAATGGACTGATAATAACCAAGGTAACTTCTGACTGTCTGCAGCCTTCCCCCGCTACGGGGGAGAAAATTACACTGAAGGCAGGATCAGCAAACCAGTATATTCCCTTCTCATAATATTTTCATATTTTTTATTTATTTTTTATTTATTATTTTAATATTATTTCATAATATTAGGCTTTAAGTATAGGCTAATATATCACGGAAGTCAAGCCTCTCGTTTTCCTTTTTCTCTCACTTTTATGCTTATTGTCGCTTCTGTCACCCTCTCTTCGGATCTCTCTGTTTTTTTCCATTTTTCTTTACAGCTGACAGCCAACGACCCCATCCGTGCGCCCGGACACTCCCCCCTTCAGCTGGGAGCCACCAGGTAACTGTGAGAGTCGCTAGGGGAGGAGGGAAGGGATAGTGTGTTGCCCTTGTCACCAATAATTAAAATAAATCTGTTTCACTTTTCAACCCAGAGAGCCTCTCCTTATGATTTATCTCCCTCTTTCCCTACCTTGGGGGAGGAGGGGAGGGAGGGGTGAATCGAGACCCTGCCACCTGCCTTTATTTCCTTCCCTGCATTTTTCTGCCTTCCTTTCTTTACTTCCCTGCTCCTTTCTGCCTTTGTTTCTTTGCTTCCCTTCTTCTTTCTGCCTGCCTTTCTTTGCTTCCCTGCTCCTTTCTGCCTTTCTTTGCTTCCCTGCTTCTTTCTGCCTTTCTTTCTTTGCTTCCCCGCTGCAAAATTCTTGCTTGGAATGTGGTTCAGCATCTTCAGGCTTACGTTCCTGTTTTAAGGTGGCTGCCGAAAGGCAGGCAAAGAGCCAGCGTTTAGGGAGGAGAGTTGGTTATTTTCTGGGGGTTTATAGAAAGCTGGGCACTCTGTGCCTTCTCACAACTCAGGCACAGCAAAGGAGAGTTTTTCAGGACGTCTTGACACAGTGAAGACCGACATGAAGAAGGCTCCAACTCTCCTCTCTCTAGCCATCGTTTAGGGCTTTTTATAGAGGCCTGATGTGGTGAGGTCAGGATTTGTAGTCTGGCACGGGCTGAGGGGAAAGGCCTTGACGGGACAGGGGTCTTTTGGAACTGGGGGTGTGTTCTGTTCTTGTTTGTTTTTGTTTCCCAGCTTGGTCTCCAGGGGTAGGTGGCAATGTGTGGGTTTTGGCAGGCTGTTCAGAGCGAGCAGGGCCGGAGGGAGGAGCGTGGGGCGGTCGGCCAATGAGGGTGGAGGCGTCAGGCAATCGGCGTGGTCCGCAATGCATCCTGGGAGGGGTAGTTTGCTGGTGCGGTGGCCGCTGGGCGTGGTGGTGCTTTCATCCAATGAGAGTGGACCGCAAAGCATGCTGGGAGGTGTAGTGCGGTGTCGCGGTGCATGCTGGGAGTGGTGGCCCTTTCAGCCAATCAGCGTGGGCTGCAGTGCATGCTGGGAAAGGTGTTGGTGTCCGCCAATCAGCGTTGGTGTGGAGGCTGGTGGGCGTGGCTTTTCCGGGAGCCAGCTGCGCATGCGCAGTAGCTCTTGCTGCCCTCGCCCCTCCCCCCCACGCCCCCCCTCCGCAGAGCTCGGCTCTGCCACCCTGTGGCCAAAATGGGGTACTGCATCTGCAGCGCCGCCGGTGCAGTAAGGCGCTTTTTCAGCGCCGCTGCTGACACTTGCTGGCCAGAGTTGGTTACTGCAGCTGAAGGACTGCACGTGTGCAGTAAGGGGCTTTCAAGTCGGGGAGCGAGACTTGTCCCATTTTAACGTTGGTGTCCATGTGTAAATTGTGTCACTGAATGAAGGGACTGTTGGTAAGGGTCGTTGCCCTGCTATTGTGCCTCTTTGGTGGAGTTGGAGTGATTTCGGGCACATAAATGTCAAGGGGAGCCAATAATATATGGCCTTAAAAATAGATATGTGATATAAATAGATAATTTTCCGGGAAAAAGTTAAATGATGAACATCTATAGGCTGTAGGTCTGCCTTTCTTTGCTTCCTTGCTCTTTTCTGCCTTTCTTTGCTTCCTTGCTCTTTCTGCCTTTCTTTGCTTCCTTGCTCTTTTCTGCCTTTCTTTGCTTCCTTGCTCTTTTCTGCCTGCCTTTCTTTGCTTCCCTGCTCCTTTCTGCCTGCCTTTCTTTGCTTCCCTGCTCCTTTCTGCCTGCCTTTCTTTGCTTCCCTGCTTCTCTCTGCCTTTCTTTTCTTCCCTTCTCTTTTCTGCTTGCCTTTCTTGGCTTTAATACTCTTTTCTGCATGCCTTTCTTTGCTTCCCTGCTTCTTTCTGCCTGCCTTTCTTTGCTTCCCTGCTCTTTTCTGCCTGCCTTTCATTGCTTCCCTGCTCTTTTCTTCTGCCTGCCTTTCATTGCTTCCCTGCTCTTTTCTGCCTGCCTTTCTTTGCTTCCCTGCTCTTTTCTGCCTGCCTTTCTTTGCTTCCCTGCTCCTTGGTGCCTGCCTTTCTTTGCTTCAATACTCCTTTCTGCTTGCCTTTCATACCTTCTCTGCTCCTTT
>CM036587.1:11290-23719 GCA_020745705.1 Hemiprocne comata
ATCCTGACCTCACCACATCAGGCCTCTATAAATAGCCCTAAACGATGGCTAGAGAGAGGAGAGACTTGGAACCTTCTTCATTTCAGTCTTCGCTGTGTCAAAACGTCCTGAAAAACTCTCCTTTGCTGTGCCTGAGTTGTGAGAACGAAGAAAGAAGCAAGGAAGAAAAGAAAGGCAAGCAGAAAGAAACAGGAAAGCAAACAAAGGCAGGAAGAAAGGAGTATTAAAGCAAAGAAGGCAGGCAGAAAGAAGCAGTGAAGCAAAAAAAAAAATAGAAGCAGGAAAGCGAAGAAGGAATAAAGAAAGGAGCAGAGAAGCTAAGAAAGGCAGGCAGAAAGGAGTATTGCAGTAAAGAAAGGCAGGCACCAAGGAGAGGGTAAGCAAAGAAAGGCTGGCAGAATCGAGCAGGGAAGCAAAGAAAGGCAGGCAGGATAGAGCAGGGAAGCAAAGAAAGGCAGGCAGGATAGAGCAGGGAAGCAAAGAAAGGCAGGCAGGATAGAGCAGGGAAGCAAGAAAGGCAGGCAGGAAGAGCAGGGAAGCAAAGAAAGGCAGGCAGGATAGAGCAGGGAAGCAAAGAAAGGCAGCAGGAAGGAGCAGGGAAGCAAAGAAAGGCAGAAAGGAGCAGGGAAGCAAAGAAAGGCAGAAAGGAGCAGGGAAGCAAAGAAGGAATAAAGAAAGGAGCAGGGAAGCACAGAAAGGCAGGAAGAAAGGAGCAGGGAAGCAAAGAAAGGCAGAAAGGAGCAGGGAAGCAAAGAAAGGCAGGCAGAAAGAAGCGGGGAAGAAAAAAGGCAAAAAGAAGCAGGGAAGCAAAGAAGGAATAAAGAAAGGAGCAGAGAAGCTAGAAAGGCAGGCAGAAAGAAAGACTTTAAGCCTGGGGGGGAAAGAAGCAGCAGCAGCCTGGGGGGGGAAAAAGAAGCAGCAGCAGCCTGGGGGGGGAAAAAGAAGCAGCAGCAGCCTGGGGGGGGAAAAAGAAGCAGCAGCAGCCTGGGGGGGAAAGAAGCAGCAGCAGCAGCAGGGGGGAAAAGAAACAGCAGCAGCAGCAGGGGGGAAAAGAACAAGCCAAACCATCCTACGATTCGAAGATATCCCAGCTGCCGCTGCCCACTCGCCCCGCCCCCACCCCCCCCCCTCCCAGCCCCGGGCCGCTCCCTCCACTTTGCCACCCCACCCCCTGCCGGCGCTCCCCGCATCCCCACTGCCCACCCCCTACCCCGCCATTTTCCCACCACCCCCCCGCCGCTTCTAGCAGCCGGGACAGAGCACGGAGCAGCGTCGTTTCCCCACCACTTCCCGCTTACGGCCCCCCCTCCGCCGTTTTCCACCCGCCCTCTGCTGCTTCCCCCCCACACTACTTGCCGTTTGCCAGCGCCCCCCCCGCGAGCCAGAAACCGCCGGCGACAGCGCAGGGCACGGCACGGCTCCCTCACCGACTCCTCAGCCGCCCACTTCCTCCTCGGACCGCGTGGCACCACGGGCCACGGGCCGCCGCTCTTCCGGAAACCAATCACCGGGCAGCAGTGCACGGCCATGGCCACGCCCCCGAGAGCCGGCGTTGGCTGCCGGCTTCACCACGTGCACTGCAATTAACCAATCGGAGGCGCGTATGGCTAATCGGGGAGGGGCTGGGACGCCAGCACCTTGAGCCGGCAGGCGCCATCTTGCCGTACGGCGCCGCCATCTTAGAGTACATCGCCGCCATCTTGGCTACGGCCGGGATCACGGCAGGGGTGCCGGGAACACTTTCAAAAGGGTTTCTTTGCATTTTTTAAGACCTAGAGCCTATAGATGTTCATCATTTAACTTTTTTCCGTAACATTATATGTTTACTTCACATATCTATTTTAAGGGTATATATTATTGGCTCCCCTTGACATTTATGTGCCCGAAATTACTCCAACTCCACCAAAGAGGCACAATAGCAGGGCAACGACCCTTACCGACAGTCCCTTCATTCAGGGATACAATTTACACATGGACACCACCGCCAAAATGGGGCAGGTCTCGCTCCCCGACTTGAAAGCCCCTTACTGCACACGTGCAGTCCTTCAGCTGCAGTAACCAACTCTGGCCAGCAGGTGCCAGCAGCGGCGCTGAAAAAGCGCCTTACTGCACCGGCGGCGCTGCAGATGCAGTACCCCATTTTGGCCACAGGGTGGCAGAGCCGAGCTCTGCGAAGGGGGGGCGTGGTCAGCAAGAGCTACTGCGCATGCGCAGCTGGCTCCCGCCAAAGCCACGCCCACAGCCCTCCACACCAACGCTGATTGGCGGACACCGACACCTTTCCCAGCATGCACTGCAGCCCACGCTGATTGGCTGAAAGGGCCACCACTCCCAGCATGCACCGCGACACCGCACTACGCCTCCCAGCATGCATTGCGGTCCACGCTCATTGGCTGAAAGCACCACCGAGCCCAGCGGGCACCGCACCAGCCAACTACCCCTCCCAGGATGCATTGCGGACCACACTGATTGCCTGACGCCACCACCCTCATTGGCCGACTGCCCCACGCTCCTCCCTCCGGCCCTGCTCGCTCTCAACGGCCTGCCAAAACCCACACATTGCCACCTACCCCTGGAGACCAAGCTGGGAAACAAAAACAAACAAACAAGAACAGAACACACCCCCAGTTCCAAAAGACCCCTGTCCCGTCAAGGCCTTTCCCCTCAGCCCGTGCCAGACTACAAATCCTGACCTCACAACATCAGGCCTCTAGAAAAAGCCCTAACCAATGGCTAGAGAGAGGAGAGACTTGGAACCTTCTTCATTTCAGTCTTCTCTGTGTCAAAACGTCCTGAAAAACTCTCCTTTGGTGTGCCTGAGTTGTGAGAAGGAAGAAAGAAGCAAGGAAGAAAAGAAAGGCAGGCAGAAAGAAACAGGACAGAAAAGACAGGCAGGAAGAAAGGATCAGGAAAGCAAACAAAGGCAGGCAGAAAGTATTAAAGCAAAGGCAGGCAAAAAAGAGCAGGGAAACAAAGAAAGGCATGCAGAAAGAAGCAGGGAAGAAAAAAAAAATTGAAAGAAGCAGGGAAGCAAAGAAGGAATAAAGAAAGGAGCAGAGAAGCTAAGAAAGGCAGGCAGAAAGGAGTATTAAAGCAAAGAAAGGCAGGCAGTAAGGAGAGGGAAGCAAAGAAAGGCAGGCAGAAAAGAGCAGGGAGCCAAAGAAAGGCAGAAAGGAGCAGGGAAGCAAAGAAAGGCATAAAGAAAGGAGCAGGGAAGCAAAGAAAGGCAGGCAGAAAGGAGCAGGGAAGCAAAGAAAGGCAGGCAGAAAGGAGCAGGGAAGCAAAGAAAGGCAGGCAGAAAGGAGCAGGGAAGCAAAGCAAGGCAGTAAGGAGCAGGGAAGCAAAGCAAGGCAGGCAGAAAAAAGCAGGGAAGCTAAGAAAGAAAAAAAGAAAGAATGAAAGGAGCAGGGAAGCAAAGAAATGAGGGCAGAGAGTCTCAGGGAAGAAAAGAAAGGCAGAAAGAAGCAGGGAAGAAAAGAAAGACAGGCATAAAGAAGCAAGAAAGAAAAGAAAAGACAGGCAGAAAGGAGCCGGGAAGCAAAGAAAGGAAGCAGAAAGAAGCAGGGAAGCAAGAAAGAAGGAAGAAAGGAGCAAGAAAGAAAAGAAAGGCAGGCAGAAAGGAGCAGGGAAGCAAAGAAAGGCAGGCAGAAAGGAGCAGGGAAGCAAAGAAAGGAGGCAGAAAGGAGGCAGGGAAGCAAAGAAAGGCATGAAAACACGAATCAGGGAAGACAAGAAAGGCAAAAGAAAGGGAAGCAGAGAAAAAAAGGCAGGCAGATTTAGTGAAGCAAAGAAAGGAAGCAGAAAGGAGAAGGAAAGCAAAGCAAGAAATGCAGAAAGGAGCAGGGAAGCAAAGAAAGACAGAAAGGAGAAGGGAAGCAAAGAAGGAATAAAGAAAGGACCAGAGAAGCTAAGAAAGGAAGGCAGAAATGAGTTTTGAAGCAAAGAAAGGCAGGCAGAAAGGAGCAGGGAAGCAAAGAAATTATGGAAGAGAGTAGCAGGGAAGAAAAGAAAGGCAGAAATGAGCAGGGAAGCAAAGTAAGGCAGGAAGAAAGGAGTATTAAAGCAAAGAAAGGCAGGCAGAAAGGAGTATTAAAGCAAAGAAAGGCAGGCAGAAAGGAGTATTAAAGCAAAGAAAGGCATGCAGAAAGAAGCAGGGAAGCAAAGAAGGAAGGCCAAGAGGAGCCGAGAAGCTAAGAAAGGCAGGCAGAAAGGAGTACTGAAGCAAAGAAAGGCAGGCAGAAAGAAGCAGGGAAGCAAAGAAAGGCAGAAAAGGAGCAGGGAAGCAAAGAAAGAGGGCAGAAAAGAGCAGGGAAGCAAAGAAATGAGGGCAGAGAGGCGCAGGGAAGAAAAGAAAGGCAGAAAGAAGCAGGGAAGCAAAGAAAAGAAGGCAGAAAAGAGAAGGGAAGCAAAGAAAGAAAGGCAGAAAGGAGCAGGGAAGCAAAGAAAGAATACACAGATTTTTATATATGCCTGGATCTCCAAAACCCTTATTGTGGACAGGACCTATTGGAAAAATTAGGAGCAAACATTAAATTTGATAAAGGAAAAATTGAATTGGTAGTTGGAGAAAATAAATTAATTGAATTGTTAAGTTTGGCCTTGATACACACCCGGACTAATTCCAATGTGCCTAAAGAGATAACAGACCAGGTTTGTCCTGGAGTATGGGCATCTGAAATACCTGGGGGAGCTAAAAATGCTGCCCCAGTGATCACAGAACTTAAAGCTGGGACACAACCCGTAAGGATTAAACAGTATCCCTTGAAACTGGAGGATCAGAGTGGGATAAAAGAGATAACAGAGAGGTTCCTAAAACATGGGTTGTTGGTGGAATGTGAATCTGAATATAACACACCCATCTTACCCATTTGAAAACCTGATGGTAACTATGGATTGCTGCAGGACCTGAGAGCTATAAACAAGATCACTGAGGATATACATCCTGTGGTAGCCAACCCATATACACTGTTAACTAAGCTAAGGGATGAACTAGTTTGGTTTACCACCCTGGACCTAAAGGATGCATTTTGCTGCTTACCTCTGGCCCCAAAGAGTCAGCCTCTTTTTGCCTTTGAATGGGAAAATCCAGACCCTGGAAAAAAATCCCAATTAACATGGACTGTGTTACCTCAAGGATTTAAAAATAGCCCCACTATTTTTGGAAGCCAACTAGCAAAAGATCTTGAAACCTGGGAGGCCCCAGTCACTGAAGGGGTCTTACTCCAATATGTGGATGATCTATTACTTGCCACCAGGACAAAGGAAAATTGTATAAGCTGGACTGTGAGTCTTTTGAACTTTTTGGGTCTTAATGGGTATCAAGTCTCTCCACAGAAAGCACAGTTAATCCAACAGCAAGTCATCTACCTGGGATATTAGATCTCTGGAGGACAGTGCATACTGGGAACAGAGCGAAAAGAGGGCATTTGTCAGACACCCCTACCACAGACAGTAAAAGAACTATGGACCTTTCTGGGAATTACAGGTTGGTGCTGCCTTTGGATTTATAATTATGGACTTCTAGTAAAGCCGCTGTATGAACCGATAAAAAGGAATCAGTCTGTAATAACATGGACAGGTGAAACACCAAGGGCTTTCCAGCAACTCAAACAAGAATTAATGAAAGCCCCTGCCTTAGGACTGCCAGATGTGTCCAAGCCCTTCTGGCTATTTTCCCACGAGAAACAGGGGATAGCCCTGCGGGTACTAGCACACAAACTTGGTCCCTACAAGAGAGCCGTAGCATACTTCTCCAAGCAATTGGATGAGGTGAGCAGAGGATCTGCGCTTTGTGCACCGAACTCCCACCAACTCTGCGCACATGAGGAGGCAGTGGCAGTTCCTTACCCGGAGACAGCAACGGAGGTGGTGACAGCTTCGCCCCCCACAGGCACTGCACAGCCTGGAGCCGCGACCGGCAGCGCCACCGCTGCGCGGCAGAGCACGACACTACGCATGAGCAGCCCGTGAGCTGCAGGATCACATTCTGGTCAGCACGTGGCAGCCGCGAGCTGCCGCCAAGCTCCAGTACTGGTGGTGGCCACGGGGCGGCAGCAGCCCCAGGCTTTGCTGCCCTGAGCGTCAGCAGGAGGAGCAGCCGATCTGAGGCGCCTTCGCACCATCCACAGGCACGAGGCTTCCTCGCCGGGCCTGTCACTTGAACACGAGACGCCGCACAGTGCTACCGAACACCCTGCCCGCCGGCACGGGCAGCAACTGCACCTTGTGCAGAGACTCGCACCGTGTGGAGGGAGCAGGGACATGTAACGGGGCAGGAGCACGCACCGGGACAGGACTACCGCTCCCGGCATGCCCGGGGCTTCGCCTGCCCCGCTCCTCTCAGCAGCCCCGCTGAATCCGGGCGCAGCCCCGCGCTCCTCATCACGGATTCAGGCACCGCCCCCCGTCCCACCCCCAGTCCCTTGCTCCGTGTCTCTGACATGGTCCCCCCATCACTGCCGCCCTCCTCTGGGCTTTTTCCGGGACCTGCCTGTCGATCGGCCCTCGATCAGCTTCTCCCTCGGTGCAGCCGTAGCCTGGCTACCGCTCCTCTCCCTTGGCTCACGCCGGCCCCTCACAGTCACCTGGAGCAGGGCAGCACCAGTCTCCAAACCTCCAGCCACCCCTTTATGGGAGGGGTCGCCACCATCGGCCCCCCTGCCCCACCTGGGGCTCCTCCAGCCCCAGCTGCAGCGGGAGCTGAGCGGGGTCTGGGGGCATCACCTGACCCCACAGTGTGTCACCTCCTCCCCGGGCTCCGTCACAGCCTCTGACCGGTGCAAACGCGGCCAGGGGAGAAAGGAGACAGTGAGTGTTTCTTCAGTCATACATGTAGCAACTCCTGAGAGCGAGGAGAGTCTGCACCAGGGCCCTGGGCCTGTGCCCGGGACACCTCAGCAGTCATTCCTGGAGCTGTCGGAACAGTCAAAAATGAGGAGTAGGGTACAGGGCACTGAAAGAGAGGAGAAAAGTGGCAGCCAGCTGGACAGGGGGGGTGTAGCAAGAAAGCATAAGGCAGCAAATGGAATGGTGAGAGAAGGTGAAAAATACAGAGAAAAGAAAAGGACAGGAAGAACAAGATGGGGGAAAAGGGAATGGGACAGGAAGAGACAAAGAAGCAGCAGGGACAGAGGAGGAAAGGCAGAAAGAGGGAGTGGAAATGGGACAGAAAGAAAAATAAGGACAGGGAGCAAGGTGGAGATGAAGAAAAAAACTTGGGATGGGCAGCATGACAGAGAGGGACTAACTGAAAAAGAATAGAGCCACGGAGCTGGGTAGAGGGATACAGTGAGAAACGATGGGACAGGGAGCAGGACAGAACAGAAAATAAAAAAGGAAGAGGGAGCATGAGAGAAACAAAGTGGGTGGTGGGGAGATGGGCAGATACCAAGACAAAGCATCAGAGGGAAAGAGGATCAGGGAGCAGGATCCTGGGACAGAATGAGAAAAAGGGCAGCATTGAGCAGGACAGAGTCATAGAGACACAAGGACAGAAAAACAGAGGACAGACAAAGATGGGAACAAGGACTGAGAGATAATGACTGGGGAGGGAGAGGAAGGGGCAAGGAGGAACGAAGGATAAAGATGGGGACAGGGCATGGGACATACAGAGAGTGAAAAAGTAGGACGGGGAACAGGGTAGAGGGACTGGGCAATAGGGAGATGCAGATTGAGACAAACAGAAAAAGTAAAGCCAGTGATGGGCTGGAGGACTCACTTCTGATAACTTATCCATCCCGATGTCACTTCCATGGCCTCAAAAATGGCACATAGCACAAGACAGGAATGAGGGAATGAAATAAAAGACACAGGGAACTTTTTAAAAAGAAAAAAGAAATAACCAGATAGAGCAAAATAGTAATGGGAAGCAAAAGGGATGGAGAGCAGACATAACAAGAGAGGAACAAAAAGCAAAAGGAAACTAAAAAAAAAAAAATCTGCATTCTTCCTCTTAGAATCCTGGAAAAGCAGCCTGTCTGTTGCTGCCTCAAAAGGAAAGGGATAGAACGTATGGGACTGTTGTTGCTACAAGATTATTGCTATTATTGCTACTTGCTTTTCCTTCTCCATTACGATGTATGCAGAGACTCATTTTTTTTCAAAGGCAAAAATAACTTTTGTTAATCTCAGCTGCTGAGGTTTTGTAGACAACCTTCCAAGTAGAACTTCCTCCACACTAGGTGCAATATCTATATAGACATTTAGGATTATTTTTTTCAAGTCTGCGTTCCTCTCAGATAATGGTTACTACTTCTGCTTTCCCTTTCACTGGGTTACTGAAATAATTCTAGGTTTTCCTTTTGTCTTTCACCCTTCTCTGTTTCTTCTCTTCACCCACCTCACTTTCTTTCATTCTCTCCTGACAGTCTGTTGGGCTAAGAAACCTTAACCGAGAAGCAAAACCTTCGTCACTGAGCTGGTGAATTACAGCTTGCTCATCCTGAAAAAGGTTTCTAATATTATTGGCTGTTAAAAGGCTGCTAGCAGAGCTTACTCCAGGCTCTTCTGTGGTGAGAGACTAATTTGTGCTAGAACTCAGCACTAGTGACTAAAAGTAAATGAAGCCTTAGGCCACATGAATTGTACTTAAACCTTTGTTTTAATCTATGGAAGTGTAACTGGTAGATAAGGAAGTATAAGTAAAACCTTAACTACATGATATGCTGTAATGAAAGTTATTGATATGTCTCAAGAAACAGACAAAAAGGGTGTTGGAGGCTGTGGGAGGAAATCAGAAGGCAAGACCCTAGGTTCTATGAAGAGGACTGGATGAGTGTAAGAAATCAAGGGAAATCAAGGGACCTGCAGAGTCTCTAAAACCCAGTAACAGTCGACAAGAAGGGTCTGTCCTCAGAGACACCCAGCTGGAGCTATAACTACTATGACATTTCAAACATAGTAGGAGAGGGAACTCTGATTCTTTTATTAAAGCCTAGAGTTGAACACAGTTGAGGTGGCATCCACATAATTCCTACCGTGGTCCAGGTGTATAATTCCTACAACATCTCTCAGCATCCGAGTTCTAGCCCCAGATACAACTTTTCTGTTGACTGTAACTAATAACAGTGATAATGATAAATGTATTCCAGATGATCAAGCACCTGACCTGGAGAAGGAGCCAGACCTCTCCAATGGTAAGGATTTCTCACTTACTCAGCTTGGAAATGGCTGATGATGGAATCCAGAGAAGAAATTAATTAATGTAACAAATCTCTAAAGAGCAACAGTTCTCCCCTTAATTAAGTCCCACTAAAACATGTATGTGTGCCCCTGTGTGTGCATGTGCACGCACAAGTGAACAGAAATCCAAGAAGTCGAGAACACCATCAGGAGCAGAAAGAAACCAACTTTGCCTGTCTTTGTTAACACATATAAGGTTAGTGCAAGAGATACAAAGAAACAAAGTATTTATTGTTAAAAGCTTTTCTATTAATCACTCGGCATCATATAATGAAGATACGGTGGCTACAGAGTAGAGGGATCCTCTCTCTCTGTCTCCCTTTCCCCCCTCCCCTCTACACACATATTTGCTCACTCTCACAACCCACAGTATTTGTTTTAATGGAGTTCTTTTCTTCAATGAGATTGAAAAGGTGTTTATCATACAGGATCTGGCAGAACAGATACATCCAATTAAACAACAGAGCAGTTACAGAAAGGAGATCTCTTTCTTCAGGAAAAAAGAGCTTTATTTTCCTCCTCACCTCTTTGCACTTTGCCACAAAAGGGTTCTCAACACAAAAACAGGCCAAAAAAACCCCAAACTAGCATTTTGGCAAATTTAGGGGCCCTAGGATACACACCAATAATGATATATGCACTAATATTTTCAATCAGCTTCCACAGGATAAATTCTAGACATGTGGTGTAAAAAACCTGTGCCAGCCTAAACAATGTCTGCACTACAAATACCAACCTGGCTAAATGGAGCAACTGAATCCCTGGTGATAACAGTGGAAAATGTTTTGACAATGTGTCTCAAAGTTATGGCAGAATATTTGGTTCTGTCCTGGACACCCATTTCCCAGGCTCCGTGCAAGCTGGGCCTGGCTCTGGCTCACACACTCTACATGCACACACACACACAGACACGGACTGACAGGGACTGTGCTATTTCCAGCAGTTCTCTGCACACCATCCTGTGCTATGTCTTACTGGCACACTTCAGTGGTGCTCTGCTCCATCTTTTTATTTCATTTTCCACTGCTGTATTCTTCTCTCTATTCCACAATCAAACATTTGTTTTCCCTTTAATTTCTGAGGAACGCTTGGTCTGAATCCTGACTCATGGCCAACAGAACAAAGGACTAAAAAGAGTGTTTCAAACCTGCCACATCAACACTTCAGCTCTAAGATATATTTCCCTTCTATTGGCACTCCAGAATTCTGTTTTAAGCCTTGCCTAGTTTGATGCTATCTTTCTAACAATCTATATTATCTATACATTAATTACTCCTATGCACAGATTTTTTTTTTTGCAGTATGCCCAGATTTGTATTGTACTGTGGCAGCAACTGAAAGCCCCAAAACATCTTCCTGTCATCTTTTATACACACAAAAAGACAACCATCCTGAACTTCAAATTAGTTTACCATTCCTAATGTGCTACAATAACATGCCTGATCAGTACCTTTCATTTTTGTATGCCCAAGCAGCATTTGGTCCAGTTCCTCCCAGTTTTGCTCCAATATTTTTCTTCAAATATAATTTAACTTTTTTGCAAACAAGTAAAAAAATTCTGGCTGCAATCCTGGAACAGAGCTCAAAATTTCTCCCTGTGTCTCTTCAGTAAAAGGCCTGAACTGCTTCTGAACACAGGAAAAAAGCATCAAAACCCCAGTTTAACCAAAGGAAAGACACCTGACAGCTATTCTTGACTCACTGTTGCTGACCAGTCTTTTTATGTGCAGTAGGACTGTGGACAGTGGGATATGAGAGTTTAGAATTTGGATTGCCATCTGCAGTGGCTGCTGACTCGTGCATGTACATGTGTGCACACACACACTTGAGTACAGTGTTGGTGCTTAACACAGATTCAGCTTCCAGGGAAGCTGCAGTGAACACTGGGCAGACACCACGTTAGTCTTGTTAACTCGCTCTGAAAGAGACTTGGGAACAGAGCCACCCAGTTAATTCCACAGAGATATTCTAAAAGCAGACTGGACTCCATTATGTTGCCAGCTGAGGCACATGACTGAAATTTCTCTATGTAAGTATTTGCCACAACAGAATTTGTTGGCAGACTTCCTGCAGGCTTCTATCCCAGTCCCATGCCCTCCTCACATCCTTGCATCTTTTGCTGCATTTCTTACTCCTGGAGACTGGATGCACACCCTGACTGTAGCTGCTCTGTTTACCACACACAGAAAAGTTTTATACACTGGACAGCATGCACACAACTGGCACAGCAGCGTAATAAATATGGAAGCACAGCAGCAGATGAACCCCACTGTTTTCCCTCCTCATGCTTGCTTGTCATCTGCTCAGCAGAACCCTAGAGGAAGTCAGATTGCAAGTCTCTCCCTGTTTGGCAGCCTCACAGCCCCTCGCTGTACTCAGTTTAAGACTGCAGCATTTCACGTTTTACTGCAAAGAGGTTTTAACACAAAAAAGTTCCCAATGAAGCCATTCCCAGCAAAAGGCCTCAGGCAAATTGGTACAGCAATGCTGCTCCTTACACCAACGGGTTTGCGTGGCAGAACCGATATCATTTGACTGCAATCAAACTAAGTTTTCCAACACAATTCTGAACACACTGGACAGAGTCAAAACTATGGCACTATGAATGTGAAAGCAGAGGTATTACATACAGGGGTGGAAGAGAAGACTCTTCTGTGACTGGATGGAAGAAACTCTTTTAAGTTCAACTATGAATGAAATTGGCAAAGACAGCAGAAGAGAAAAGGGCAATGCTACAGCAAAATGTATTATTCAGCAGAGCTGCATCCCTTCCATACCACATGTGAATTTTATTCTCTTTCCAAGAAAATGAAAGAAAGGAAATGAAAAGTTGTAACCTGGAAGAGGATTTTGAGTGCCACATCATCTGGACAAAGAGTTATAATTTGGCAGCTGCTTTTTGAACTAGAAATCATGTTGGGTCATTAATTACAAACTAGTCTAATTACAAAAAATGAGGGTGGGGAAGGATTTCATGAAGATGTCCCTGCTTCCAAGTAAATATGGTACAAATTCCTATAGTCTGAGTTTGTTGTACATTTACAAAGAAGATGGTTTCCCAGGGATATGTTCTCTGTGCTTTTTAAGGCTGGTAGTGCTTTATAGCTCAGCAGCATCCTATATAACCGGTACGTATTGGGGGGGGGGAACAAAACAATCCACAGCAAGAGGCAGTTCACCTATGATCAAAATGTGAGACCAGGGACTCTATTAACATCTTGAAGTAAGAGAAAACTGCCACGTTACATG